>JAODAF010574750.1:0-13933 GCA_027574765.1 Molpadia intermedia
TAACTGGTGAGGCCAAAATAGTGTGTAACAGCCAATTGACTACAATATCTCATCCCCCTAATGGGGTAATGAGATAACAATTGATATAATTGACCTTTGCCGACCTTGTTACGTTACATATCAACAGACATGGCTTTTACCGATTTATTTATCTTTTATTATTTTCAAAAAATTGATAGACCCCAGAAAAACTAATATATTCGTCGCAGCTCTTCATGATTCTTATGTTATCATATCAAACAATTTTGGCAAAATCGTTGAGGCAGTTGGAAACTTTAACTGACTCAAAACATACCATAACATAACCTGATACGCGTACTCGGCTTTCCATTCTAAATATCACAACGCAGAAGGCGATATGTAAGCGTATATGGACTAAGCATGTAGTTATGTACTATCTGGCAGTATACCACATTCCATTTGCTTTATCGTGCGTCCTCCCTAGCAACCATTGAGGTGTTGTAGTATAGTAAGAATATTGTTGGTCGTATAAGCAAGCGGCCTCGTGTCGGGCAAATCCCAAGGCCACCAATACACACTATTACATTTGTGACCATTGTCATTGCACGAATATTAATACCACAGCTCGTGGTGATTGAAGGTGTTTCCGATGACATGATGTACTATATAAAAAACGTATGTTGCATTGTACTTTTTCATGGTGAAATGGTTGATAAATGATAATAAGTTGCAAGGTTTCTCACAAGGACCTTCCTCCCGATATCAAACTGACTGAATCCAGACCGCTCTTTGCTGAAAAAAAAAACTTATTGGTACTTACCTGGTTTAACAAGGCTGACCCACTCACGGATGCAACTCGGCGACATGTGGTTCGGCAATAAACATCCGCAACATACGACCGCATCAAATGTATCTGTTAATGAAGTGTATGACTTTTATCACCAATTAATTTACCTTATTGTATCTTAATGAAACGATAACTAAGAATTATACTAATGAAAGTGAATACAATGCCGTATGCCTTGTAAATTATATAGGCCAATTTCGTCCATAAATCCATAAATGAGTGGATCCAAGACGAAGGCCGGACATTCCCATACAGCAAATAATCGGTATATGGTGCATATAGTGACGAACGAAGCCCATACACAATACACAACCATGCACATCATACCAGCCCTCTTCGTTCTCGTTTAACTTAACCTCCCTCACTACCCCATGATTCAGCACCAGACTTGTTATCATAGTGTGAATATTATTCGACAAATATTAATCCACCATATATTTCATATAAGAGTTTGTCGAACATAATGTATATATATTTTTTACAAGCTTACTCTCATCAAATGGTAGTCGTTCTGCTCCCACTTCAGCACAAACTAGGTTTTTATATATCCCTTTCTGTTCGGCTACATCGAGACTTTTCTGTGAGACGTCCAAACCTACAATGTTTGTGAAGCCAAGTTTATAGAGCTGTGAGGAAATCAAAGTAAGCAGTGATATGATTGCACTATACCAACCCAACATGTTTCGTATCTTGTTACCATAATATCTACGAAACGAAAATTCACGAAAGCTCGCCTTCTTTTGCTTATTTTAGGAAGAGCGTATTAGCATTGCATTACATACATGACACACAGTAGGGCGTATAGGATATGCAATAGGTGCAATGAGGTTCTACTACCATATTACATGTCGCACTATCAAATGTTGTAAAATCGTTCGGGAGCCCATAGGTTTACGATCCAAAATAGATTATTTTAAAATACTAATGATAATAATTTCTTCGACCTTCGAAACAGTTGCTCTATAAAGGTTTCTACGTTTTTTTAATTCTTATTATTTAATTACCCAATTTAAAAAATACCATTTACAAAATAGCGGCTTCATTATTGTCTCAACACTTTCTTTAGTATGACTTCGAAAATCCTGGATGGGAGATGGCCCTATTAACTCAAGATGATTCTTTGAAATTCTTATTAAATGGGTGAAACAGGCAACTACCAAGTCAAGTTCCCCAAATCCTCAAATAACCTAATATTACCATTGATTAATTTAATATGATTTGTGTATTTTCTATATTGTTGGCATTTAAGACTCGCAAATCCCAAAACAATCATTCGTCATGGCCGTATCCTTAGCCTGCTTCATCCTTAGTTAGAAATGCTTTATAGGATACATACTGCTTCACCGACTAAGCCAGTGCCAGTCCCGATGTCGAGTATGGATACGTCCTTTTGAGAGCAATGCTTCGCAAAGATGGAACTGAGTACTGACGGAGCTGCGTACCCATAGATGAGAGTATCCTATAACAAAAATGGGAAATTCTTCGGGTTGAAACAGAATAAACAAATGTGAAATTATGGACGTCTCTTATGGGGGAGGGCTGAGAACGTTAACCGAGGGTACATGCAAATTGAATTGATGACAAAATTGAAGTATATATTGGTTGTAGTGAGTAGACCGTCATATTGTGATTATCCATTTGTAAATAGTGTGAAGAATCACACCCACAAACTGAAGAAATATCAATATATGCTCATGTAATATATCTTTAACTTTTGCATTTAGGAAATGTGTCATGTAATATGTCATGTGGTGTCAGCACGATGACGTATATTACAATAGCAACGTTTGTGAGAATGTGAAAAGGGCGTATGTTCTGTATCTGTCTTGTAATAACAGTAATAGGTAACAATTAAGTGATGAGATAAAGGTAATGAATAATGAACCCAAATTTGTCTTATGCAAACCCATGTGTAAGTCTGGCTGCAATGATATCACTATAGGGTGGCTATATGTCACCATGAGTCAATATAAACACATATAAACTTAGTGCAGGCGATTCTATGCAGGCTCTCATGAATTTATTTTGAGATTTAGACTGAAAGTACCTGCTTGACTGAATATTATCATTAGTTTTGCCGAAATATACTGAAAGTTGGCAGTAAACATAAGATAAATTATATTTTTCACTACATTGTGGTTATGACCAATACGAAATATACTCCACAAAGAGAATTGTACGTAGGACATACCCAGAAACATATAGGCTATCACTAACTAACTATAATATCAGTTACACAGAGAATAGAGTCTTGAGGAATACCACAACGGTTATTAAGAAACCTCAGGCTAGAGTGGGATTAGTACTATGACAATTTGATATGGTTTAAACATTCCAAAGAATGCTCGTACAGACCATAAATTCCGATTTCAAAAGCAGACAGCAAAACATGTTTTTTAATTTGTTTAGTTTGCTCACCATATGTTAAAGTCCCAATATAAATAGTCTAATAGAAGAAACTTGAAATGTTTGCAAACTTGAGGTCTAACTGGTACAGCTCGTGACCAAGTCAAGTAAGCTGACCAAGTCAACCTGCTTACTTGCCTAATTTTGGGTCCAATCAAACTCCTTGGCATAAATTTTACTCATAATGGAAATTACCTTTTTCGATTAAACTATCTCCAAAACTATCTCGCCTCAAGAATCAACTTAATATATGGTCAATGAGAGACATGACCCCAATTGGTAGAAACATTATAGTCAAAACCTTTGCTCTTTCACAACTTATTTTCCTATTTTAAATACTTCCCGATCCCCTGACCACTTCCATAACGGACGTTGCCAGAGAGTTGTATTTTTTATTTTATCTGGTCAGGTAACCCTGATAAAGTCAGTCGCAGAACTATGTATAATTGTATCAGCAATGGGGGGTTGAAAATTACACATGTTCAAAGTTTTGTTTCTGCGTTAAAAATCACTTGGGTTAATAGATACTATAACACGGAGAGCAGAGGATTTTGAAAACTCTTCTTCGATTACTATCTCTCATCTTTTGGGGGTCACCTCGAGCTCCTTTTTGACTGCTATTCTAATGTTAAGGAAATCTCAAATATTAAAAAACACGTTTATCCAGCATATTTGTGTGGCTTGTAGCAAAATTTTCATGAACCCAAAGGAAATTTTGGTAATCAGATCCTTTGGAATAACCATTTTATCCGAATAAATGACTCAATTATATATGACACAATGATCCACCATGCAGGTGTTTTAAGGGTTAATTACCTTTTCTTCGATGATGGCAATCACATTCCATACAACCATTTTTGCAGGAAGTTTGATATCCGTAGGCTACCATTTACAAGATATTTTGGTCTTATTACTGCAATTCCCAGCAATTGGAAATTATAGCAATTGTCTTTCGAACAAAAACATTTCTCAATTCGCCTATAATAAGTTGATTAGTAAAATCGTCCTTCCGCCCCGCGCCATAGTGAAGTGGAACACTTCACTATCTTTTGACATTACGCCAGATGAATGGGGTATTACTTTCAAAATTCCTTTCACAGTATTATCTAAAACTAAAGTGACTTATTTTCAATTTTGGTTTTTACATCGTATCTTAGGGACAAAATATCTCTTAAAGTTAATTAATAAAACAGAAAGTTGAAAATCTCGATCACCTATATTTTGGGACTGTCCTTTCGTTTCATCCTTTGTCTTAGACACTGAGCAATTCCTATTCGGAAGACAATTTATCTATTCAAAAAAAAAATCTTTGATAATCCTTATTGTCGGGCTAAGTGCAGTTATCCCATATTGGCCCAGCATTAAATTGCTAGCAGTTGGTATACAACTAACGGGCAAATATTGGTTCAACGTTATATACCCGATGGTTGGGCTTATTATATTTTTCTAACAATGGCCTAACGTAAAGTGCCCAACATGTAGGATATAAATATGGGACCAATGTTGGTTCAATGTAATATAACCAACTGTTGCGTGCATAGCATTTAAGCAACATTGGTCCAACATTACAGTTGGAATACAAATATATTGTGCCAACATTAAGGTATTGTAAAGTAAATGGAAAATGTCATAGCAACCCAGCCAATCAGATTAGTGGGAGCTAAGTAATTGAAGGCGATATTTGAGTGATTAAAAATGGTTTGACGTATTGTATTCATGCTAAGATTATATAAAGGGAAATCGATTGTTAATTAATAGTACAGTAAAAATGTCAATAACGTGACATAATTAATGTTTTACAAAGGTAGCTATAGCAACTATGTAGTCGTGTTTGGTTTGAATAACATCTCGTCAATATAAGCAATTCCGTTAAAATCATTGTTTTTGGTTGGAAATCAAGCATTGTGCCAACATCTGTCCAATGTAATATAACCATTTTTGGACATTGAATAAATAGTGGCCGCATGTTAAGAAATAAGATATTGGCCGAAATTCAAGGTTGGCACTGTATAGATTTAGGCATAGGCCTAACATTGCTTATATGTTAGCACTATGTAGGAATTAATATTTGTAGAAAACAAACACTGAAAGAAACTGAACGTTTTCTTATTAAGTAAAATAAACTAACATACAGTTGCCTATTTTTGCATATCATGTGACAACATGAAAATTACCCCTACACATTGAACAGCCCACATCATATATTAATGTATATACCTACATATCTTTAACAGAGACCACACCAACTTGACAAAGAACTTGCTCAATACAGTTTCGTTTGTAATATTTGTTTACTTGTTTACAATCTACTGTTTATTCAAAATATAATTTATCATTGTTTTCTCTCAGCGATGATGATTTCATTGGGCGCCATTGATATACGTACCTTATCGTAATGATCGGACCAGCTGTCATAAAACTCCTTAATTTTGTCTGTGTTGACATTCTCTCCACACACAGAAAGGTCGTAGATCTGTTTCAAATACTCTGGGTACCTCTTAGTTTCGTCTTTCCCTTCAGCCATCTTGTGAGTAGTTCTAAAGACGGATCACTATTTAAATACTGTTTAAGAGACTGTATGATACTACCATCTACATTTAAAAAGGTCAAATTAGGAAAGACCATGCAGGCGTATAACGGAGACACGGCCTATAACTTCATCCATACTCTGCAGGCTGGCAGGGTGCCATCGCAAGTGGATAGTTTTGTTTGACCTCATACACATCGTCTCTGGCGCATAATAAGAGAAATACACTAGGCTAGTGTTATGGTGCATTGAATTTACATTGAATAGAACAGCAATGAAAATCAGATACTTTTTTTTTATTATTATCGGCAAAGGCCAGATCCTTATACTCTGGTCCGAGCTGTGATCTTAGCCTATCATATACAAAAGTTTGAGTCGGCAAAAGCCGAGTTCGTCTATCCTCTGCCGATCTAATACTTGAATGACTGACTCGGAGAGTTTGCCATGTAGTAGGAGGGGAACACGTAGAAGGAATATAAACAATTTGATCAGTAAATGAAAAAAATATGTGGTTCCTGGCGGCTTTCATTGGCCGGGTCAAACCAAACCAATACAAAATGTACGCTTTCTTCTGTAATGTTCTGTCATAGCTATTTCATATTCTTATCACAATTCTATGCCTCATCATCCCTAGCAACATAATCGATCAGTCCAATCTCCTCTCTCTCTCCTTTGCCCTCCTGTGATTGGGTTAGAATTATATCATGCCCGACATGTATGCACTGCTTGAGCATCTCCATGGTCATCTAACTGACCTGCTCAGAATACACCCCTGTGGATATGTTAACTTGTATCTGGGAATTGCGATCCGAGAGTGTAAGATAATTTATCTGGAGAACCAATACAGTATTTGTTGTGTTTTTCTTCAACATCATGAATCTGTAATTTAACTTTTCAAGAACTTTGGAACATTATAGGCTATCTACGTTTCACCCATATGTGCCACTGCGTACGGGGCCCTATGGGACTGGTCACTCTGACTCCCGGTGATGTTTTGATGTAGTCTTCTATCTCCGACTTGTTTTCTACCAAATTAAGCGACGTAATGATAATAATAATGATAAAATAGGCTTCTATAGCGTCAATTCAGGAAGACAAAGTAACTGCTCTAGGCGCTTTACAATCGAAAACCATTAACAACAATATGAACATGAATAAATGTAAGTGTTTACAGAACTTTGTCAAAACGTTTTCAAATCTGAGCAAGTTCGATGATGGCCTTGCAGCTAGTTCTATAGATTTGAAGCAGAGTAAGTAAAACTTCTGAGACCAGAAGCGAGGTTTTGATGTTTTTCATATGAGGCAATGGAATATTGTAGTCAGTTGATCATGGACTCCTTTTTGACATCATCTATATGGAAAGGTTGCAACTAGACACGATTGGAGGGAATTTGTAGGGCCACATTAGAGGTCCCCCGTGGTGAAGTGACCCTTTATGCTGGAGACATCCAGTTTTAGATAGGGGTCAAATTGTAGTTGCGAGTGTGTCTGTGTGTGTATAGTGAGTGAGCGCATTAGCACAAAAGTTTGCGGCCAAAACTCCTCCTAAACCACTTGCCCAAGTAACTTAAAAGTTGGTATAGGTATATAGGTGCCCTATATATGTGGTAAACTTTAGAGTTAAAGGTTAAAGGTAAAATCCTATTTTTTGGACTACATATTTTACTTGATGCAAATTATTGAACATCTAACATTGGACAAAACCGTCTAATTAGGGATTATAATAGAGAATTGACGATGAGATCTGCAACTCTGTGATTGCCCTCTTGTTTGCCTTACATATAGCTAACTAAAGTTTTTTTTTTCTAAAACACGACAAAACAAAAAGACACTATACGATATGTAATAGTTTGTAAATCTCCGATACGTGATAGGGGTCCGCGATCTGTAAGATTTATGTATATACGCTACCAATTAATTACCCTATATGTAACGAACAAGATTAATTGTTGGCAGTGATTTTGCCATGATTTCCTTAGTAGCAAATTCCAGCTCCGTGGCAAGAGGGAATTAATAATTTGACCCAACCAGGACTTTCTCCATGGACCTTGTGTGTTGGTCCTTGCCAAACACCTTTTCCAAAAGGACTTTGTAGCCGAAGTATCGATGCATAAGTTTGTTCAAGTTACAGGCCCAAATGCTGAAAACCGCACAACCGCCGCACCATCGATAAACCGATGATAATGCACGGAGAGTTGACCCATGCTGCCGATGCGGAACGTCCTTCTGTTTATCGTCTTCTGTATCAACACAGTACAATAGCCACACATGAGCTTACATACCAGCATATATATGTGCTTCAACTGATGAGAGGCTTATTGTGCTTAAACCCACTAGCCACACATGAGCGTACATACCAGCATATATATGTTCTACTGTGAATTAATTGTTTCCACTAATTAGTGCTTCTCTCTAATTGTGGCTGGTAGTTTTCGGCATATATAGCGGCGCTTCCTCTCGTAAAAAAATGAGTAAGATCGCTTATAGAATAGACGAATCATAGAAGAAGTATAGAACAACTGCAAAATTATAAGGATGCTTAGGACATAGCATAGGACTTTGCATGCAGCGGTTAAAGGGATTTCGGCGCATCAAATGGACCCCAAAGGAGATCTACAAATAATGCACTTCAAGGAGACAAAGTGACTGAAAGGCCAGGAAGACTGAACAAAATTTTAGATCATCTATCATCATCGGTACGGCAAAATAAGATCATATATTCTCATCAGAATAGGGGGTCCCATTCCACACTGCACGTGTGGTCACAACTACATTTGGGGTCACCACCCCCTCTCTTTTCGGGATTTTGGTATATCAAATGGACCCAAAGCAAAATATCTTTTTCCAAAGGGCCTTTGCAGGCGGCGCTGGAAGGGATATCAGTACATCAAATTGACCCCAAAGGAGATCTACAAATAATGCACTTCAAGGAGACAAAGTGACTTTTTCAATATCCCCAACTGGATATTTTATGACCTGGAGTGATCCAAAGCAGAGTATTTGTTGGTTCAACTGGCTGTATTTTGCATTTTAGGATATTTGTCCTAGTTTCCCAAAGAAAAAAGAAATTTCAATGCATAAAGAGTCCCAAGTGGACTATCGTCGGGGCAGCTTTCCGCCATTTTCTACCTTTTTGCCATAGTTGTATACTGAAAGTTTAACCTTATTTAAAATGCTTAAGTTGCAAACATTACTGTTATTACTTGTAGTACTTTTGAAGTGTTTTATAAACACTGTTAAGACACAGACTTGGTTCTTTCATAATACTTTTGTCAATATCAAATTACCATTTTAGTGTCCCCTAGTAAAACATACAGAGAGAAAAACATTGAAAGTTTTAGAACTTTAGAAGGATATTTCTTTGAAGACTAAGGGATACCTTTGGCTTGTCCTTTTAAAAATTGAGAAACCTAATGCCATCATTCAGAGGGTCCATTTTAATTTATTTCAGGCATAGATAGGCATAGACATGAATGGCACGAGGGTTGGATTGTAGAAACTTTGCATTTAATAAACTGCGTAGGAAAGTGTACCTAGGCACGTCAATTACGTGGCTGCATTTCTGGTTTAATTTGACAAAACATGTCGTTGCTCTGGTTTAGTCACCACAAGTAAGAATGCCCAATCAATGATGGGTAGCATGAAAGGCTAACTACTCCTCCCCTCCCTGGCCCGGCAATAATAATATTAAATATTTTGCCGCATCTGTCGAACAAACCTATTTTCCTTACCAAGATCAGCCAAACCTGCTTTGAAATTTTTCAAACTCCAATAGGCGTGATTGGGCTGTTGAAGACACAGGAGAACATATCCGCCATCTTCTACCCGAATGTACTGTTTGAAGCCTAGCAGTTCCATCCCTTCACATAATATTTTATGAATCTTTCCATATCTGTAAAAAAGTAGGACTGACATATGTGTAAATCTTACAAAATCGTCATCTAGTAAATAGATGGTGATTTTTAATTTTTAATGTAGGCCTACTCATGAAATAAGAAAAAACAATTGACAAAAATATGCCACATATATGCTAAACACATATATACTGAATCCTTTATCTCATCCAAGCAGTGGACGGACTTCCAAAGACTCTTTTCCTTCAAATAAAACAACCAAATCTAGACCCAAAAAATGTTTGCAGTTGAATGACGTCAGCAGATAACGAAATACATGGGTTCGGTTTTATCTATACAACGTTATTACCAGATTAAAAACTCCAAACAATCTTTATTCAGATGTAATGTATCCTTACTGGTTGGAATTTTTGTAAAATTTGGGACCAAAACAAGGACGAGGCAGCTGGCAGCAAAGAATGCCAAATATTTCGAATTTTAATTATATTAATTCGAACCAGAAAGCCAGAACTGCAGTGACAGGGTCAGACTATTGCTATTGGATGTGGGACGACAAGCAAAAAAATAAGGGCATACCGCTTAAAATCGGGTACACAAACTTTAAACTCGTGTTAGGCTATTATAAATATTGCCTCGTTGGGGGTAGGCAACAGGGGCAAATCAGATTCCTGGGAAAATGTCTTCCTTCACCACTGCCGAAATTGCTCTAAAATAATCATGTAAATTTATAGTAGGGTAGTGTACTGTATATTGATATACAGTAAATAATTGGAAAATTACGTCATATTAATCTACCAATTAGATTAGAGGAACACAATAATTTGTTATCGTTTATAAATGGATGAATAGAGTGATTATTGAAGTTTCTAATAATATTATTGCAAACCAGTAAACTCAATTATTTGGAAAGGGTTACGCAAATAAAGACAAAATAGCATATCTAATTCACGGCGACATGATTGTAGGATACTGAGAAGAAGTTTTGAAATAAAGTGTTTAAACAAAATAATATGATTTTGCCCCCTTGTTTCGACCGATCGTTTCCGATCTAGTTCTGAAGATTTTGTTTGGAGCTATTTGGTTGTTCAGGAATGCGGCGTTTAGATTACATATCACTTTACACAGGCTTCGGCCATTTGGGTTAGCAATGTTTACAGGAATGTTTAACAGTTATGTACCTTTTGGCCCTTGCGGCTACGCCTCCTTCTGCTTCTAATTCCACCAATGCTTGCTTGAAAGCTAAGAGGGTGTGGGTGGGTGGAGTAAACCTAAACTGACCATCCTTGTCAAGTCTTAAGAATTGTTGAACTAGGTCCAAGCAAAGACTTGTTGATCTTCCTGCAGAGAGATACATGTATTATAAACTTGTTTTGTCACTTTGAAGTAGAGTATGTGCATGGGGATGTACTCGCGCCATCACTTTGTTGCCAACAAAATGATTAAGAAATAATAATAAAGAAATAAAATATGTGGGATAGTGTAAATACTCTCAGCAGGCCCCAAGTATATCATCAGAAACACGAATACGAAATCAACATAAATTGCTAGAATTTTTCCGTATATCGGATAGCTCAACTCTCACGCGTGGCGAACTTGTAGCGTTGACTCAGGCCTCCATCCCCCACCTGGTTAACCAAAATATTGGCGCCCTTTTGAAGCGGGTTTGGTGGTATTTTAGCCTCAACAAAGGACCCAAGCTACGGGTCTACCCGGCCTCCTAGCCGAAATCTCACCTATTTCAAAAAGCTTTTTACTCCGCCACTGCGGAGGGTTAGAGGTGTAACTAGCTAGTAATAAGCAAATGGGCCACCTTTGGAGGAATCATGAATTGTCTGCATCAATTAAACTATGTTCAGAACAACCCATCAAATGGTCAGTGTAGCACATTAACGTCAAATTGAATAACATTGTGTGAGACGGGCTACATGACCAAAATGTTTACAATGGGAACAATTCAAATTCAACATCTTATAAATGGGCAGATGGGAAGGGGTCCATTTCCCCATGTCAAAAGCCAGGGCTTGTGGCCAACTTCGGAAACTTTTGAAATAGTCGGCAACACTTCCCGTGAAGCACTATAATCTAAAAATATTATATCAATATTACTGTCTTCCTATTACATCGTACTTACCCTTGCATTGTAATAATTTATCTTTCCTACAAATCGTGTATGAAAATCCTGGCACTCCCTCAAAACATTTATTTGCTGAGCTGATCATGAAATCGACTTTTCCTGCCTCTAGATCTAGTGGTATAGCACCAAAGCTGCTCATACTATCCACAATATAAAGCGCATCTATAAAGAATGCAAATTATTATTTCTTGGGTAAAATTAATTCTACCCATGAGCTTAAAAAGTCATTGTCTTGGATTCAAGACGTTTTGAGACCGACCGAGTCTACAAAGAACTGTTGATTTCTTCTTTTGATATTATACGTTACGTAAAATATTGAAAACAACTTATGGATGACGAGACATAATCATGATTTTTTTAGAAAAGCAAACCAACATAAAATAAATTAAATTAAAAACCTTTTTATATTCCATTATTTCTTGAACATTGTTGGGTCCCGAAAGCATCATGGATTCAATGGTATCGTTCGTGTATGTAAGCATGTGTGTGTGACTTCTGTTGTTAATATGATATCTCAAGAGCCATTGTTTCGATGGTTAACTGTTACTCGGCACCAGTTCCCTGCATACAGTTTTCTGTCACTATAAGCTCTAACAAGTTTCAAATAATTTCCTATAACTGGTGGCCACTTTTCACAACTAAGCATAATTATACCCTATAGACTGCACATATGAATACAATGTCGTTGCAATTTTGAGCAGTAGGCTAATATATGACAACATCGACACAGGTTTTACATGGGAACAATATTGCGAACTATATCGTATACATAGCAGGGCTAATTCAGCCGGGCCCAGATGATATGTGTGTCGTTCAATTCAATGATAAAACAATATTGTTATTGTTGTATAGAGAGCGTCCCATAACCACAAAACATAATGCAATTTCGCACAAAGAGGCAAATACCGTGACAGCCACATTAACAATCCAACTCGAACCCTCCCCACCTTAAAGTCATAGTAGACGTGCTTTGTTCTTGTGTAGAGAACACCAATGTCATGATATATAAACATTTGTAACATTGTAATGAATATGTATACTTCAGTATACCTAAACATTGTAATTGGAATAATAGTAAACAATTATATGGATATGTATACTTCACCTAACTGGATATTGTAATAGGAATAATAGTACATATATGGGCATGTACACTTCAGTATACCTGGGCAATGTAATATGAATAACAGTATATATACCTAGCAAATGCATAACATATCATACAAATATCAGATGTTATAATGCGTGTTTGCTGGGTATGATTATGTATACTTTATTATACCCAAACATTACAATATGAACAATGGTGCAAATATGTATATGTAAATTAACTTCTTCATTATACCTGGACATTTATTAAAATGGTAAATTTTTTAATTAATTTGAAGTTAAGACATAACAGGTACATATATGAATATTTATACCTGAACATTGTAATAGGATACATATATGAATTCGTCATTATACGTGGACATTTATGAATATGGTATATATGGATACGAGGGGCTAATCTTTATTATACCTGGACACTCTTCTTTAACTACTTTCCCGATATCTTCCACGTGGTTTAGGACGCCAGTGGTTGTTTCAGAATGGACTATAGTTATAATGCTCCAACTGTTGTCTTGCGTAAGAATTTCCTTGACCATGTGGGCAGTCATTGGCACATTCTCTGGGGCTCTCGTTGCATAGAACTCCACCCCCATATATTGACACATTGACTCCATTCTTTCCCCATATCGGCCGTTGTCTAAGATCAAAACCTATATGTTAATACAACAAAACAGCAATCTCAGAATTACAAAGCTCATCGCCATCGTGTAAAGATATAGCAACATAGTAATCTCAGACTTACAAATCTTATTACCATTATGACCGACTGGTCAGCCTATTAGTTAGAGCATCCGCTTTCCAGCCGGGAGGCCCGAGTTTGATTTGTGGCCGAGTCATACCAAGGACTTTAAAAAGTGGAACCTGATGCCTTCTCGCTTGGTGCTCATCATATGACATTGGAGTAGGGTATCGTAGGAGACGGCATGACCGTTGTGGCCATAGTGGCGAAATGTAATTTACACCATCATGTAAAAAAATTAATAGAGCAATCTCAGACTTACAAATCTGATCGCATTCATGTAAGGATATAACAATATCAGACTTACAAATCGCCATTATATCGTGTAAGGATATAGCAACAGAGCAATCTC
>JAODAF010575860.1:0-13930 GCA_027574765.1 Molpadia intermedia
AGTTCTTTTTTTTTATATAATTATATTTATATATATATATATAATTAATTAATTAATTAATTTCTTTCATTATATTTATATATATATATTTTTTTTTTTTTTTTTGGGGGGGGGGAATTGTTTTGAAAGAAAACTTAAGGTTGAGAGTACCAAAAGCACATAATCATTGTATATACATGGTAGCAAAATTCATTGGGCGCTCTGTTTCCCTGGTCCAGGACCCGCCAGTGCTGGTACCCATAACACTAGTAACATATATTTGGGGCCATGGACACTGGGTAGTGGCGTTCTCGCAGCTTGCGAAGATGCCATCTTTAATCATTGGCCATGATAAACTGCCCTTTCCCACCCTTCATAAGTTGGAACTGCGACTGATGCGCAATAACAAACCGTATTGTTTTCTTGTGCGCTCATTGCGCGCGAATGTCGTTTCCTTTACTGTATATAGTTTTACATAGAGTAACTAACTGCATCCAGTAGTACATAACATACTACTGTGCTTAAAAGCAACACCTTCAAGTGGGCCTCATGGACACACACACTAAATTTCCGTATACATGCAATGATGTGCTGTTCTTAAAACAAACATCTCATATGGAAACCTGCAAAACCAAAATGTCACATTACCCTCATATTTCAAGCCATAATTATGTGCCAACAGGCCTACACAGAAAGTAGATCAAATTTTATACAGTATGTATGTTGTCCGGTACCATATTGGTCAGAAAATAATGTTTGGCACAGGTGTAGGCCATAGTTGGTATTGATTTAATATGCTCTATTATGATAATTGAGAAATGTATGAAAGTTCAACCAGACTTGACAAGTTTTTGTTGTTATGTGATAATTTACAGTACGGTACATGTGTTTCAAGTACTTTTTTCAAGAGGATTTACAATGAAATCTGAGATGGTGAGCATTGGTGACCAGCCCATACAGTTGTTGAGTTCACAAAGAATGACCAAAATTAATAGTTAATAAAGATGCTCAAGAGTAACATAGTTTTAAAACAATGTATGTTTTATCAATTTGGGAAACTCAAAGTAATGATACAGCAATTTCATGCAGTTACTTTTTCATGCATTTATGTGTTATTACAATTTGTTACAGTTCTTTTCCATTTGTCTCATGCAGATAATACCATTTCATTGAACAGGGAGATTGCCATACAGTACCAGCTCCTCATTCTCATCTTGGGCTAGAGATTACAGTATATTGCATGCCAATGTTCATTTTCATTTAACACCAAAATCTCAAATTTTACAAATGAATGTAAAAAAGAAATGAAGGAATTGGTAACATATTTTTGAGCAGAATTTATTGAACATCTAGCTGACACTACCACAATGCTTTATACTACTTCAGTCATCTACATGTAGCTTTTACAACCTTGGACGAAATAGTTAATAGCAATTGCAAACGTATTGACAATATAGTTGACATTTCAAACTTCAACATTATGGTAAATTTTTCATGTTGTCAGTGCCAGTTCACCACACAAAGCTTTTTAAAGTTATTACAACATTATAGATACATGCATAAAAGTCCAGACAGTAAAATCACTTGTAACATAGACAGTTGTCATCGTACTTTCAGTTCAACAAGGAGTTTTCAAATACATATCAGACAAAAGCATTCTCTATTTTGGACCCAATATGGTAGACAAAGAAATGATGCAAATATTAATGTCAACAATGATGATGAACAAATTGTTGACCTTGAACAAGAAGAAAATCCAAATCCTGTTGGCCAGTTGAATCCTAATCTTGTTGCAGTTGAAAGTAGCACAGAGGAGCAAGTTGCAGCATTTCTTATTGGTTTGCGAGAAAAATTTAAAGTTTGCCATGAAGCTTGTAACTTTGTTGCCACTGAGATGCAAAATCTGCTTCTTGAGTTCAGTGCCGATATGCAAATGAAAGTTAAATCAGCACTGCAAAATGAAAATATTGATCCTACTCTAATGGATCATAATAACATTTTTGGGGAAAGCTCCCTTTGGAGGGCATTGGATCACTTCAGTGATGCAAGGCATGTAAATTCTTTCTGTGCACAAACTTTGGATTTTGTTGAACCAGTTGAATACATATTGGGAGTTGGAGCAAATGGCAAAGAAAAAACTTTTCAATATATCAATATATTGGAAACAATCAAGTTGTTGCTCAAACAGGATGACATTTTTGCTGAGGTGGTAAATGGGCATTTAAGTCCTGACAGCTCCCTACAGGACTTTTGCGATGGGGCTCTTTGTAAAAATAACCCATTATTGGCTGAATCGCAAAATATTCAAATTCAACTGTATCATGATGACTTTTGTGTGGCTAATCCACTTGGAAATAAAGTAAAAAACCTGAAGTTTTCAGCATTCTATTTTCTCATTGGTAACATAAGCCCAAAGTTGAGATCAAAATTGCATGTGATTCAACTATCTTTGCTGTGTCAAACTGAATGTGTTAAAGAATTTGGACTTCAAAAAGTGTTAGCCCCTCTGGTAGCAGACCTAAAAAAATTGGAAAAAGATGGCATTATTGTTGAGAAAGATGGTGCTGAACATAATATCAAGGGTACTCTTTCCATGATTGTAGCAGACAATTTGGCTGCTCATACTGTTGGTGGCTTTCAAGAGAGTTTCAACACCCTTCGTCCCTGTAGGTTCTGCCTTGTAACAAGAGGGGAAATAAAGGAACACATGAATGCATATTCAGTTACGAAAAGGACATGTGCTTCATATGACCAACAAGCCAGAATGGCAGAAAACATTCCAGAAATTGCTGGGATGTATGGTCTTAAGAAATCATCCATTTTTAATGTGTTGCAGTATTTCCATGTAGTTAATGGGTTACCTTCAGATATTGCACATGACTTATTTGAAGGCATTGTACCTTGTGTATTGGAAAAAGTAATTTTGCATTGTGTTCATGAAAATTTCTTTTCTCTTGAGCAACTCAACACAGAAATTGACATCTTCCCATATGAAGGCACAGACAAGGTTAATAAGCCTACAAAGATGAAAACTGATGTTCACAGGTTTAAAGTGAAACAAAATTCCGTTCAAACATGGTGTCTTTTAAGACTTCTTCCATTGATGGTTGGTAAACATGTGCCAGTTGGTGACAACATCTGGAAGTTGTTACAGCTGATTGCGGACGTTGTGGAGTTAGTTGTGGCTCCACACACAAATGTCGTCCTAAGTGAATTTTTAGCTGATTTAATAGAGTCATTTTTAACTTATTACTTTGTGTTATTTCCGAATGACTCTATGACTCCCAAGTTCCACTATATGATCCATTATCCTCATCAGATGCTTCAGTTTGGTCCATTAGTGCATTGCTGGACATTACGGTTTGAAGGGAAACATCTATATTTCAAGGAATTGTCACATAGAACAAAGAATAGAAGAAATATTTGCAAAACACTGGCAAACAGGCATGAATATTATCAGTCTTGGTTTCGAACTAAAAGAAATATTCTTTCAAAGGGACATGTTGAACATTCTTTTGGCAGCTTGTAT
The DNA here is from genome assembly GCA_027574765.1 of Molpadia intermedia. Taxonomy (NCBI): domain Eukaryota; kingdom Metazoa; phylum Echinodermata; class Holothuroidea; order Molpadida; family Molpadiidae; genus Molpadia; species Molpadia intermedia. The sequence goes on from JAODAF010575860.1 coordinate 3,509, forward strand.
CCTATCAGGTTAATGCTTAAGTCCATCCAGGATGTGTTGCTACCAGTTACTGGTGAAGCAGAAATGGTCTACACAGCAAAGAAAGCTGAATGCAATGGTACTTCCTATTGGAAAGGATGTGCAGTGATCACTGAAGTAGGTCCAGAGGGTTTAATTAAATTTGGCATTGTTGAACTTATTTGCTGGATTGGTGGTAGGGTTTATTTTGTGTGTAGGCAAACTACTACATCTGATTACTGCAATCATCTTCATGCTTATGTCCTCAATGACACAGGCCAATATTCACTAAGAACTACTGACAGTCTTCTGGATCACTATCCTCTCAGTGTGTATCCATGCCAGGGAAATGAACAAAATATTGTAGTAATTAGACATTACATCCTACTACCATAGTAGTGCTCTTGTGTCTTATGGCTAGTTTGTGGTGACCTCTAAACAAACACCACTGTCAACTACAGCAAAGAAAGCTAATGAGGTGTAAACATACATACCACCACTAACTCTGTCATTTGACTCAACAAAAACACAGTGGTGTATAAATTTGTTGTCAGGACTGTCAGATTGCCATAAATCAGATTTACTGAAAACAAATTCACACAGGGGGGCATCACCCTGCTCATCCAGTCAGGTCCCACACCCCTGCTTGACAGTCTAAATAATCCTTTGTAGGCACATTTCACTGAAAAAGGGGAATTTTCTCACAAAAGTTTGGGGTACGTCCCCCTGGTTCTATCACCGCTGGCTACTACAAATACCACACTTGAACTTGAATGTTTCAACCTTCACAATATTGATTCACATTTGTCAACATTCAATAATAAAATTCAAAAAAATATGGCAAGGAATCACTACGCACAGTTGCGTTCTTGTTTATTCTCTTGATTCATTCTCTCTCATTAAATACAATCACAAATGGGACCGACAAGATTTATTCATTAAATAAACATATATTATTGAAAAATCAAAACAGCTCACCATTATTGAATGAAATTGCCACACTGGTAGTTTGACTATGTGCAATAAATTCTGCAAATAAACATGTTCCTACAGTAAATCCTAAATGGCACAATGAAGTAGCAGTAATTACCTGGTATGTGTTCGTTCTGCTATATGAAAATTTATATATTGTATTCCAGATATCTTTTCATGTATGGCAATGAAAACAAAAAAATAGAAATGGAAGGCAGTAAAACAAAAGAACAATTAGAAGTCAAGGCTTCTGAAGTGTTTCAACTGAAGGGAAGGTATAAGCTGCAGTGTTGGGATAGGAGCTTTGAAGAATGGAGGGACCTTGAAGCCCAAGAAGCATTCCCGACAAACACAAAGTTTTTGATAATTTTGTTATCTGCTTCTCAAGGCACTTCTAATCGGTAACAATTTTGTCCGAAGCCATGTCCGAAGTGGTAAAATAATGCCAAATGTTGATAATTCTGGCCAAACAATGGAAAAATAGTAACGCATGGTAACCCGAAGTTGCAAAATATGCTCCACAGACATGTTTTTCAAAGACCATTACTGCCCATATGATAGTATGCTGTATGCCTGATTCCAAGTGTGATATATGTATCATTATTTTGTTTGTACAGGTGCCCCATTGCTAGTGACGTGTCACCATCACAGTTGAGAGATCCACCACCAAACCTCCCAACCTCATCTGCAAGTACAATTTTTTCAACTCGTACTGACTCCAACTGGGACCTTCATTTTCAGCTACCAGACTTTTCATCAGCTATTGTTGATAAACTTCAAACTGGGCCTCCACTTCTGAAAGAAGCAGAACGTTCTGCGATGCTGGAAGCCATCTACAATGCAGTCAAAGTATATACTTAGTAAGTGCTTTATAAAGGAATAAATAGTTCAGTAAAAGAAAGAAATTTGATATGTGGTAGAGAAAATATTTCTGCACCAATAGCTGAAGTCTAAATATCCGGCTACTATTCTTGCTTACATAAAACAGCAATAACATATTTAAAGAACACCTCCTTTGCCAGATCAAAAACGTGCATTATTATTTTATTAAAAGACATTGGTCATGTTTACTTTCCGCACACACCAAGTGTAGCCATTGAATAGGTTACAAAATCCATGGGTGAGATGGGGGTAAATTCAACTAACTGAAGGTGCTTTTCTGGGGGGGGGGGGGGGTCTGGGGTTCAGCCCCAGCATCGGGGGGTCTGCAGACAAACGTTTGGTGAATGGCTTAGATGGTCTTAAAGTAACTTAAAGGGGTAAAACCTGGGTGAAATTGGGTGAAATCTTCTGTTGCAGGCTCTCGGTCTATATGTTTAGTAGGCTATTTTATTTAGAGTTTGTTTTCTTAAAGTGATTTTTTATTTCTTGATAGTTACCCTAAGACTATGCAGTATGAGCGGATTATTCAGAAGTTGTTTGAAGTCTACCCCAAGCTTGCCAACCAGCCAAATATGTCAATGGGAGATGTTAAGGTATGTCAGCAGCATGGTAAGTTTTTTTTCTTGGGGGGGTTTGATCTCCTGCCCTGACAGATCCAGGGTTTATTTTTTCTTCTTTTTTTTTTTTGGGCTGGGGGGGGGGGGAGTGGAGGAAGCAAAATTAAGGTTGAGAGTACCAAAATCATGGTAAAGTAATTGTATGTAATGCATGTTTGGTAAATAGGTAGGAGCAAGAAAGCAGATAACTTAGTCCTCTGAAATGATAGAATGTCTAATATCCAAAAATGGTCTTTTGGGAAATTTTCAAAATTTGGGCATTTTTTGGAGCGGTTGACCCTGTGCCAATTATTTACAGACTGGTTTGTGTATTTACTAGCAAAAACCTGTAATGAAGTGAAAATCCATACTGCCTCTTTAACTAACCATGTACCACTTTGTCCATGTGACTTACACCTGTACATATACATGGATGCTATTATATGCTTGATTTCTCATCCAATATTCCTTTGTTCTCAGCCTATTCACCCCGTATATAGCTAATGTAGGTCCGTTGAGAAAAAGTAGGACCATGCCTGGTTTCTCTGTGAGTTATTTTAATATAGTAGTCCAGTTTCGGTAATTTATATAGAATTAATAAGTAATATTGAGGCACAATACCTCTAGATTTAGAAAGGTTTCTAAAGGTATTCTTATGCTGGGTGAAATGTTTCTTACTGCCGTGCACCCATGTGCTCACTCCAAAATGTGCTGTTAACAAAAGATACATGTCAGACTGTTTTCCTAAGTAATAACGAAGATTAGGTGAATGGGCTGGTTGTACCTGACAGCAGAGTGGTGTGTGATGTCTCCTTGACGATGGAGCCATTAAATTCATTTGGGTTTGAGGCTGTTCTTTTTTTGGTGTCACTTGACGTGAATAAATCCAGAGCAACAACTAGAGATGTCGTCCACTGTCCTCATTCAGTTGGTGTGGACCCGTAGCCAAGCTCACCATTCTCCTTTCATACCCCCTTGACAGAAAATGGCTACATTGCTTAAAATTTTGGTCAAGTAGTGTAAGTATAATTAAATTATTCAATTAGGAAGCAGTTGAGTAATGTAAATAAACACTAATTGTCAGTTTATTTTATTTTGTAGTCCATCTGGAAAGTACGACTACAATACAAGTTTTCTAATGCAAGGAAGAGGGAGGACAACTCAATCCCTGTGGTACAGTCACGGAAAAGAGTGAGACCATCTCTTCATATTTCCCAAGTGCCTGCTGCCAGGAAAACACCACCACAATGGGGCATGATTAATTATCTCCCCCAAAGACAAGAATCAGAGGATGACAAGTCCATTGAATCCCATATTCAGTGGTTGAGAAGGGAGAAAACAAAGAAGAAACCTCACTACTCCCGGGTGACAGAGGCAATGTCAGCAACATTTCCAGATCGGAGACAACTGATTGTGAAAGATGGTGTTTCTGTGAAACAGGTCCAGGAGCTGTACCCATGGCTTTTTGATGAAGATGAGGTATTTACTTTCAGTATATACAGCTCCTTTCAGGTTATTTAAGGATCATCGGTCAAAAGTCCATATCGGGTCAATTTCAGTAAGTCAGAAAAAAATGTGTGCTCTAGTACAATCGGATACCATCACCTGGACTAAAGTAGGATTTGATAATTTAGTTTGCACAATGAGTGACTTAAGTAATGCTCACTCACCAGAGTCATTGCAATACTGCTGGTGTGTATATGAATCCCATATTCAGTGGTTGAGAATGGAGAAAACAAAGAAGAAACCTCACTACTCCCGGGTGACAGAGGCAATGTCAGCAACATTTTCAGATCGGAGACAACTGATTGTTAAAGATAGTGTTTCTGGGGAAAACAAACATGTTTACCTTCGTCTGCAGTACCCCATAATGAGATGACTGGATATGACACCGAATATGTGCCATCTGAGGTCAATGGAGGTCAAACACTAACAAACTGAAAACTCATCTTGATGTTTTAACAGGAACTGCAATCACTAGCCTTATAGTAATGTTGACACTGCATACGGTCAATACAATTAATGTCTTTCTGTTGTAATGTAGAACCCTTTTCTTCTTTTCTTAACATAGAATGTAATCACAAAACCTTTTTGAATTTCTTGTTCAATTTTCAGATAATTTTGGAATTCCAGAGAATTGGATCCTCCTCAATTAGAGGCCTGATCCATGATGGCTTCACCAAGTATGCTGATGCTATTTTAAGGACGGTGAAGGCCAAGAAAAGCCGACCAAACCTTGTAGACAAAGCCATTGGGGACATTTGGAAGCATAAGGAAGAGAGCACAAGGAATGGTTAGTATTTTATTGCATGAAGGTATAGTCTAGAGCAGTGGTTCTCAAAGTGGTCCCAACCGCCCCCCAGGGGGCGCTGGGAACTTTCAGGGGGGCGTTCCAGAATCAAATGGCGGTAGGGGGCGCTGGCACAGATTCAGGGGCGCTGGCAACGATTAGGGGAGCACTGGCGAGCTACAGGGTTGCCAGATATATCTGAAGCTCGATGCAGAAACAAGAGTTCGTTGAACTCCCCCCAACAATAATTTTTCCGTAAAAATGTGGGCAGTATGTTCACTATTTTTCGGGCACTGCACTACAATAATCTTGTTTGAGGAGAGTCATCATTTCCGTAACAAAACTCAGTCTCGGGTAATTAGACCTCTCTAATCTTGCTTGAAATCCGAAAACCCCCAAAAATTTGACGCGCTACACACGAATCTTCACACGAATATATATATATATATCTATCTCTTAAAATTTTGGTGCGCTTCGCGCGCATTTCTTTATGTGTGTATCTGTCTTTTGAGTTTGCGTGGGTGTATGTATGCATGTATGTGTGTATATATTATATATACATGAAGAGGCAAATGACTGGATAATTTGGAAACAGTGAAAAGCTACTGACTTCACCGGGATTCGAACCACGGACCTCCCGCTTTACGTGCGGACGCCCTAACCAATTTTAGAAATCGCACAAAAAACAAAATATCAGCGATTTTCTTCTCTCAACTAGACAGAACAGAAATCAAGCGAACACCGACAGAAACTTTGTTCATAAACAACAGCACTTGGGTCGGTAGCACGCTTCCTTAGTATGATAGGTGTTTATAAACAACAGCGTTTGAGTCGTTAGTGCACTTTAACATCAATAGAACATGACATTTTCAAGCGATAATATTTTGAGGCGGTATGACCTCTTGGGTCGTGGCTGGGTGCCTGGAATCTTCATTAGGTCATGGTTAAAAAAGTTGCCGACCGCTGGTCTAGAGAGCAGTGGCGTACTAAGTGGGGGGCAGTCCGCCCTGGGTACCAGTCAGGGGAGTGCCATGCCACAGCCCCAAAAATAATAATAAGATTATATTATAATAAGATATATTCTCAAAGGGGGATACCCCCTCCCCTTAGACCCCTCCCCCAGGGTGGCATCCCTGCATGGGGGACAAAGGTAAGATTCACCTCAGGTGCCAACTATTCTAGGTAGCCACTGCTAGAGAGCTCTGTAACACTTGAGTCAGGTCAAATTTAAGGTTTGTATTAACTGTGAGAGTCAAGTGTGTCCATTGCCACACCACTCACATAGCACTGATGGTAGACAATTGCTTTAAATTGACTCAATAGTGCGAGATAACCGTTGATCATGTTCAAACTGCAAATGTAATAAGCTAGGCCTATCTGATCTTGTCTTCATCTGTATTACAAAGCTGTTCACTGTGCATCATGATATTTAATATTACAGGGAATTACAAAACAGTTTTACCTATGTTTTTTTTATAGAGGCTACTAGATATGCTGCAGTGATTGCAGTACCAGCCCTTCTTAACGAGAAGTTAGAAAATATGCTCTCTGTGGTTGATGAAAATGTAAGTAACTTATGAAAATATGATGGATAATTAATTTAAATATGATGGATAATTACCTTAAGTTTCTCTCATATTTATTTCCTAATGATTATCCATCAGAGGCGTTTTAAATTGTTTAATAACAATGACTGAATTTGCACTAGATTTACTTACCATTAGCAATCCTAAAATAAAAACTGACATGAATGATTCAAAATATTGTCATAAAAATGCAATGTTCATCTTTAATATCTTCTGACTATTATTTATATCCAAGAAGAGACTTCTGCAGAGGTTTTGTTAATATGAATTGTCGTTTCTTCTAACAAAATTTTTTCACTTCACTATCCCACCCACACAGACACAGCATGATATCCACTTTTTGATTCCTTGCCAGAGTCACCGCTCACGTATTTGTGTGTGTGTGTGTGTGTGTGTGTGTGTATGTATGTGTGTGTGCATGTTTAACGGCGGCTCGCAATCACGATATCTCAAGAAGTTGAACTTCCCCCATGGTGATTTCTCGGTCCCTATTGTTCTTGGGTCAGGTCAAAGGTCATCTAAGGTCAACAGAAGTCAAAGAGTGAAAATCTTGTAAGCATGATAACTTGACAAGGTGAACTTGGATCAAGTTCATACTTGGTAGATAGGTTCCCCATATTAAGTTCTAGGTCCCTATTGATTTTGGTAGAGGTCAAAGGACATTTGAGGTCAACAGGGGTGAAAAGCTAGCTCGTATTCATGATATCTCAGGAAGTCCAACTTGGATTGATATTATACTTGGTATGTGGGTTGGCCTTAGTGAGTAAATGAACCCTATTGATTGTGTTAGAGGTCAAAGGTCATTTGGAGTCAACAGGGGTCAAATATTGAAAACCTTGTAACCACAATAACTCACCAGTGCCAACATGGATTGATCTCATACTTGGTATGTGGGTTAGCCTTAGTGAGTAGATGAACCCCATTGATTGTGTTAGAGTTCAAAGGTCATTTGGGGTCAACAGAGGTAAAACAATGAAAACTTGTAACCACCATAACTCAGCAATGCCAGCTTGGATTGATCTCATACTTAGTATGAGGGTTGGCCTTAGTGAGTAAATGAACCTATTGAATATGGCCAATGAGCTATTTCAGGTCCTAGGCTCCCCTTGGCAACACCACTGTTCCACCACGGTCACCACCCCCACCCACTAAAAACAAGCTTAGTTACTTATTCAATTCATTTTCTTTGTTGGCAGCATGAAGTTGAACTTCCAGTAATCATGGAAATGTTTGAAAATGAAGAAGAAGACAGCAGCTACACAGTTAAAGTTGATGGCTTTAAAGTCACAGAATCATCCAATTTCATGTCAGCTTTTGCTATCTACTTGGCTACATTTTATATCTTTAATTTGGTTTATCCAACAGCTCTGAAGAAAACCCTAAACTTCTACCAGAGGATAATTTCAAACATCCAGGATGGACTCCCAGTCGATAAGTCAGTTATGAGAGTTGTAGAAAAAATAAATATGAATATGTAAATATCATATGTTGGTAGCTTGAACCAATGGTGTGTGCATGTACAGAAATGCTGTGTCTTGTTCTTGTAGTAGTTATGATAGTATAATCGTACAGTCAATATAAGGAACAATCTGTGATACACAGTGCGCATTATGCAATCAGTAAAATAACTACAGTACGTAAAGACATACAGATGTTGTGGCGGAATGGTTAGGACACTGAACACATGATTCCATGATCGTGGGTTCATGTACCGACCTGGTCGATACGTATGTATCTTTAGTGAAGACACTTTATCTCAATTGCCTCTCTTAACTCAGGTGTATAGGGTACCCTGCGAGGTAATTTGAAAATATAGCATTTGCACCGCTTTATGGCTGCAATGCTATGGGATGTCCCCTGGGGAACATGTATAGATGTGGCTCACCATAGTGAGCGTAATGTCTGATATGCAAGATATTATGTTCCAGTATCAAATCACAAACCATTTGATTTGTCATGGGGTATTATTTTTATATATAAATTATAAATAGTTATATGATATATTATTTTGTGTATATTCATTATATGTTAAGTATATTTATATTTAAATATTAATTAAGATAATTTATTTGGCTAAACTTCTATTTTTATATTTGAGCTATGTACTCGTAAACATTCCCTCTATCTGTCTGTCCACACCTCTTCCATGCTGCTATTTTGATGAAACTGATGGAGCAGCCCATAATGATGCTTGGTCAGTGGACAATAGGGTCAAAGTAATCCCATAAGTATTCTCAAGATGTTTTATCGGAAAAGATTTTGTCAATTTTGTAAAGATAAGTTTTCCCAATTGTCCCATAAATATATAATTTAGTTTCTTTATGTTCTTTATGACCTGACTTTTAAATGGAATGTTTATTTGTCACATTTTGCATTAATACTGAATGTTAATAAAAATTACCATGAAACTGACAATGTGTGTCACTATCTCATTTTTTAACTAATTAGTAGTAGGATTTTGACCAAATTAATTTAGTCAATATTGTTTCTGGGCAATTCTTAATGAGATCTTAAACTAGTCATGTGACCTAAATAAGTAGTCACAGTTGCAATGACTAATATTTTTGGTCACTGGACTAAGCTTTGGTCGATAGAGGCATCGTAGTAGGACTAATTTTAATTAGTCATAAAACTTGATTTAATTGGTCACAAAACTAATGTTAAGTTGTCAAATGACTAGAAGAAACTGGTCGATAGAGACATCGTTGTGACTAATTTTTTTTAGTCATAATGACTAACTATTGTTTACAGTTATATACATATAAATGTGTAGACCTATATGCAAATCTCCAAGTCAGCCGGCAAACCCAGCAGCTGACGAACCCGGTTTGTAACGACTCGAATTAAAATCATATAGTCTTGTAGACAATTTTTTGGCAGGACTGGCCGTCAATTGGTGGAAATTTCAGCCAATCACACTTATGTTTATTTCACCGTGATCATAATTATTTAATAGGCGTAATTAGCGTTCGTACGTGATTGTAAACGTTTTAGGGTTATGGTTAGGGTTTAGGATGAACTAACTCCTATAACCATAGTCATGTCAACTGAAATAAGCAACTGTGATTGGTTGAAATTACACTACATTGGTTATCTGTCTTGCAAAAAAATATTAAAATAAACACGCCTCCGAGACATGTATTACGGGACCGTACTATACTCTCTGAACTAACGGGTATCCATAGAAAACTTGTTTTATTTCTATGCGGGTATCAGAAACAAAATTGAGGGCGCACTCAAACAAAAATGGTCTTCGGTCATATTAGAGAGCAAAAACACGGTATTGTAACAGTTAGACTAATCGCTGTTCGGAGGGCAACGGTTTTCGTTCGATGGCCACGCAAGGTGATAGTTCAAGCAAACGCGGAGCTGCTTAGCTCCACGAAACTATGTCATGTGTGAAGGTTGAAAACTTGATACCCCACTCAGAACGCGAAGTTCACTATACTAAAGATATTCTGAGGGTATAGGATATGGCAGACCGTGGCTTGACCGCTGTCCCCTTAGTTGCGAAATGTAACAAAGAAAATAATTCAAACTTACGAAAGTCCATTAGTGCAATGAAATAAGTTTAAGTCATTTCTACGGCGTATTCAATATAATTTCTGTGATTTATTAGTCGGTTTGTTCTTACGACCTCAATGCCCCATAATGCAGGCTGAGCCGCTGAGGCTTACAAATGTGTATAGCTCATGAATATTGAAAGTTTGGCGGGCTTAAATAATGTAATAAGCTTGATTATCACTAAGTTAATATTTTGTTTAAGAAATGACGAAAGGCCATGATTCCAAAAAATAAACCTTTTTTTGCGTGGGAGATTATAGGCAATTCTCTATTCACCCCTGTGCACCGTAAATATTGCAAACAACGAATAATGAAAACAAAAACAATAGTAAATCATGTATTAAATTCGACCATGCCTAGTCCGATAATGTACTTCAATATATATGAGAGTAAAGTACCGTTCACAGGGTGCAGGAGGTAGGGATGGGCATAGGCGTACTCTGGCCCCCCCCCCCCCCCCAAAAAGCCAAAAAATTCGCGCGCGAAACCCTTGAAATATTGTGATGCCAAAAAAAAAAAAAAAAAAAAAGGAAGA
>JAODAF010576970.1:0-21851 GCA_027574765.1 Molpadia intermedia
TCAAAAATATACTATATTTGCCAGAATTTTGACCCAAATTTTATCGATTTTCGAAACTTTAGAAAATTCGAGATTTTTGGGCAAAAATTTTCGTTTGGGGGGCTGCAGCCCCCCGCCCCCCGCCTCCTACGCCTATGAATGCACGGAAAATGCCACAAAAATCTAATCCGCAGTACTTACAAATCATGCATCAAATTCCTATACATGTACAGTACACAGTAGGCTATATACCACAAATTAACCAGAATATTTTCCTTTCATCAACCATGTAATAAAATACAACATATAAAAATGGATGTCTGTGCCCTGTGAGGTTTGTGACTGATGAGAACAAGTAAGGTACAGACTGTACCGTACAGTGTAGGACTAGGATTGTATTTCCACCCGGAATGGTCACTGATGAACTTATTAGCTTCCCTTCCTCTTCCCCTCCTATTATGGATATTAAAATATATATATTGAAGAATCTTGTTATATAGTATTAGATACAAACTACAAATTATTCAAAATTTTCTATATCAAATAGGCCAGATTTTAGGACAGTGTTTTTGGGATAAAAGAACCAAATAGACAGGATTTGCAGCCATTAACCATGGTGATCTTACTATGTTTGGTCATCTTTTATATATTTATTTTAAAGGTTTAATCAACAACAGATATTTACATCCTCTATCATCCCATGTATCATTGGTGAGAGGTAAACAACCAGAAGATGAAGATGGTATGGGGAAGGCAGGCTTATCACCTGTCGTTGGTGTTAGTGGTAAGCTACATTCTAATAGTAGCATGCTGCAAATGCAACTATCCAGCATGCTTCATTTAGTATTTAGATCCTATTTCACATCCTACTTTTGACCAAAACTGTTTCAGTGCTGGAACTAGAGGTTTCAGCTGGGGTGCTTAATTTGTAGCACTTGGCTAAAAAACTTATTATGTACAGTACAGTACACTGTACAGTAAACAGCATGTCGATTGACTCAGATTGGTGTAACATGTTTAAGGCTAAAGCAGGCCACAGTGTACCAAGTCAGAGTTGGCAGAGGCATAATGGTAGTAGCATGGAGTCCCATATTAACGTGCCGCTAAGGCATTATTTTCATTGTAATTTACGAATCAAGATATATATAATGCCAAAAAAGTCTTTGATTGCTTTAAAAAATATTTAACTTTACTTAGGCTACCAGATGACATTTTATGAAAACAATTTATTCTTTGGATGGAATGAGCAAATTAATCAATGCAACTTTGACATCTTACATCTGCATAACGGATGATCCCCTATTACCGTGCCGTCGATGGCATACTTCAAAGAACACAGCAATCGAACTATAAAATGTAAAAGGCTAAACATATGTGGATCCGATTTTTCAAATGTCTCATTTGTGACAAATTTTGGAAGATATTTATCTGTTGTTGTTTCAATTTGGAGTAAAATAGTTGCCGATCACTATGGCAGTTGACATTCTTCTGCAGTCCTTCGTTGCTAGGCACATAAAGTACATACAACGTAACGCACGGTAATAGGGGGGAGCACGTTAATAGGGGACGTAGTATACTAGCCTAGTATTAGTATATAGGTGGTACCATGAGTCGCTAACCTAGTTATACATGCGAATACTAACGTACAGTTGCACGCACTTGTCAACTATCAGTGCCTATAGTGACTCTGCGTGCCACCACTATTACTAGCCTAGGTAGTACTAGCCTAGCCTGTAGAGTATAGGGTCTTAGCCTGCTAGGCGTATATAGGCCTAGGCTAGGTCTGTTAGTAAATGTGGAATAGGCCTAATGGAAATGCTAAATAATTCTGCCTTTGTTGCAGAAAAAGACATAGCCTAGGCCTAGTTAACTTAGTTTGCTATGAAGAAGATATTGATCAACTAAGCTAGTATTGCATGCAACATTGTTGGGTACAAGCCAGGCTGAAGAGTACGACACAAAGATACATACGTTTTGACATAGCATAAAATTAAAAAAAAATGTTCATTGATGTATCCTGGCGTTGCTGTGCCATAAATAAATAGATAGGCCTATTATATGTGAAACTAAACTGCAGTGCAATAATCAATCATTCATGAATCATTACATTTGTATGGAAAAATTGGAGGCAGATATTAATAGATATGGGTTTGTATGTTGTTGGCGCATCACAAACTTAGTGGTCGTGTCGGCGAATGAATTTCAAAATTTTGTACACACATTTTGGCGTAAATCTTCGAGGTATGACATCTGACATAATTGACAAACCAAATTCCAGTATGGGGTACAACTAGCCTAGGCCTATATAGAATACCTATCCACTTGATGAGGTAATATGTACATGTAATGCCCAACTTGCGTTGGGTTGTTCTCAGATTAATGTAGATGATTTACGCCACATCCTCTCCAAGGTGGATGACATGAATAGAGACTGAGGGGGTGGGGGTATTTGTACTTCGCATCAATGTAAATGCATGCATGGTACAGTAACACTACTATTCCAACATGGGTCATGCACGGTTCAGTGTAACTGTGAATTTGATGTAACAATTATTAACCAGGGAGGAAAATGTAGCCAATATTGAGGTTCTGTTAACAGCAGTGCACTTTACTCTCTAATATTATTATTAATTAGGTGCAATAAAAAAGGAACGTTATGAATTTAAATAATTTTACTTGTTTGTTGTTTTACAATTAGCTGTTTCAAACTTTTTGCTCATATTTTAACTCATTTTCGTTATTTTTCTCTTGTTATTAATGTTACTTAGTTGTTGTTTTAAAATTGTTATTATTGTTCAGTCTCTGATACCTGTTCGGAGGATAAATGGAGAAGAGAATAAACAAACAAGACAGCGGTGTTTCGTTTCGCAATTCTGGATGAATCTTGCTGCCTTTATAATCCCATTTCACAGATAAACAGGTAAATTACAAATACGCACGTCCTATGCCTATATAATTATTAGTTGGCCTATGAATTTATGAAATATTCAATTTTTTGGTTTTCATTTTATTATTCTATTATTTGTTTTTCTATAGTTGTTTTATGTGTATAAAACTAACTTTATCATTATTTCTAATATTCTAAATAAAAGTAAAAACATCTAAAAAGGCAAACAGCCAGATACGTATGTATACCTAAAGGGCACAACGTGATGTTATGGATCGAATCCTGGCGGCTGGACGTGCTCATTGCCTCTTTTTACTCTAAATTACTTCTTATATCAATTTTTAGTTTACAACCTACATGTAGCAACATATCAAGGGCAAGTACTGTACATTCATCATACATGCATACCATGTTATGTGTAATATACTCACTGGTGTAGCCTAGATCTGTATTGAACACAAAGTGTTCACATTTCATTAATTTGAACACCAAGTGTTCAAATTGTCCAATCTGAACACTAAATGGTGTTATTTATGTGTTACATTCAAATTACATGTTAATGTGTTCAAAAATAGAACATATATGTTCAGTTATTAAGAACACTGGTGTTCAAGTAATTAATATAACACCAAGACATAAATTTGCAGTGCAGGAGTATGTTCTCACTCTAGGTGTAAGTCACTGACAAAATAATCCTTTTTTTCTTTACAGAGTTATCATCGGACAATGAAGACGATGCGCAGCAAATGCAACCATCGAGGGAAAAGTTTCCACGGCTGAAGCAAAACATGGAACGAGGTCACATCCTTCCTAATGAATGCATAATTTGTCAGCAGCACCAGTACCTGCGCAACACCATCACAGGTGCACGGAGAAAGGTTCCTCTCAGTCAATGTGAGCAGATTGAGTGTAGCGTGTTTATAGAAGCTGCTAAATTGAAAAATGATTCGCGAATCTTAATGCAGGTACTAGATATGGACATGGTTGCTATAGAACTTAAATATCATAGAAAGTGCTATCAGAACTATACAACATGTGTATATGCTGCAAAGCGTCCCCTCATAGACCGAATGTATGTTCCATCTTACAACCAGTTTTGCGAGACAATAATAAAGGCAAAAATTATAGATGCACACCAAATTTTCCGGCTTACATGTCTCAACAAAATGTTCATCAAGATGGTTAGGTCTGTTGAAGATGGTGATGCATCGGCGTACCAAACCACACGCCTAAAACAGAGACTGCGTCGGACCTTCCCACAGCTTCAGTTTGTGAATCCACCCAGGAAAAATGAAACTGAAATCGTGTTCACCAATGAGGTTAACGTAGATGAAGTTGTGGAGCATGCAGTTGTTGAAAACCTCAGTGGTGAGTCCAGTGCTGATGAAGCTGACACTGATGATGACCAGGCTATGATGTCATCGTCCCATCACAATGACCTGCAGACACTTTACCATGCATCTCAGGTAAGCATATATTGTTTTATATGTATGTAGCCATGTGGCCCCTCCTAGAAATAATGGACATGTGCAGCCCCCCTCCCCTGAGAATATTTTTTTAATAAGAAGCCTTTTATCACCATTATATCATTTAATGTAATGAATGAAGTACTCACCAAGTTTGGTTAGTTCCTTGGTTAGCTCCCAGGCCATGGGGCCCATTGGGTCGGTACTTAAATCAGGATGGGACGTCAGTCCATTGCTGGATAATCCCTAGCTAAAGCTAGTACCCAAATAAAGCTGGGTGGACTGGAGCAGGTAGAGTAAAGTGTCTTGTTCAACCTTTCGATCCGGAGTCGACTGCCATGCCACTAAGCTGCCACGCCTCTTCACAAGTACCATAAAGTTTTGCATGTGCGCAGTAATGTGTATGGGTCTGTAGGAACATCACTATGCTAGTTTACATATCAATTTTTGTTATCTTTTAGTTTTTCCCCCCCCCCCCCCCATATAACCGAGTGGTCAGCTCTGTTGGTTGAGTGTTCGCTTTTCACCCGGGAGGCCGGGGTTCAAATCCTGGTCGGGTCATACCAAAAACTTTAAAAACATTGGTACCTGCTGCCGTCTCGCTTGGCGCTCAGCATTAGAGATTGGAACAGTGTGACACTCGTGAGGATCCCACGTACGTCTTCATAACCAGATTCTGGGTGCCTACGCAATATCGATCAAGATCATAAAGACCAATGATTGAGGTAAATTAAAAGTTAGAACATTATTTCCATAACAGAGAAATAAAATATAGAAAAAATGCACTCTTCGCTTGCAATTATGACCGTATTTTGGCGCGCCTTATACACTCTTACCAATATATTCATCATAGTCACTATATGGATGTTTTAGTGTTAACATCGATTCTTTTTTCACTTTTTGCATGAAGGTTCCAAAATGCCAAGCAGAGTCACAAGAGGGCCAATCATGATTTCATGGCTTTTAGTGCTTTCTGGGGATTGAAATACAAACATAATGTCTATCATATATTTTTGATTCCTTGCCGAAGGCTTAAGGAATCTATGCGATCATGATGGCGTGTGTATGTGTGTGTATGTGTGTGCACTTACTACAACTACCATGTGGAGACATAAGTACTTTCCATAGCCGCCTAATGGAGACATTTTTTTGTGGAGACATTTTGCATGTCTCCATAAGCAAAAAGCATCAAAACTACCATGCAACTTGCAATTTGTGTCAAGTATCATATCTATTGCCTTTAGTTGTTTGTACCATTTTAGCATTTATTCATGCATGGACCCTTCTAAACATCAAATTAAGGATATTATGGGTGATTTCTGATAAGGTCTCCATAAGGATTCTCTATGGAGACATGGTGTGTATTGGTGTGTAAAGTGTGTATATACCTTTCTTTTACATTTTTCTACAACATAAATAGCGCCCCCATTTTTATATGCCTAATGGAGACTTGTTGCATGTAGATGGTAAGGTAGCAATCTTCTGAGCTGAAGTTGCACTTGTTTTTTGCACTGTTTCAAATAATAATCATATCCATATTCTGAAAAACAACTATAATTTGCATTATTGTAGTGAGTTAAGATTGTGAAAACCATTTTAATTAAACCAAGAAAGAAAGCTCAACAGAAGAACTTGGTACGACGTACTGATGTCCATAAGAGGAGAATGTGACCATATTTCCTCTCCAGTAAGTGGGATATGCTAAATGGTTGTTCAGCAATGCTCATAAATACACAAACCAGTATGTTTTTGGGAAGTAATATTTTTTAATTATTAAATGAAACAGCTTTTGCTTCTGTATGTGATATTTAGGCTCTTTTCAGTTTAAGATGACTACATAAGAAATAAATATAAACAGTACATTAAACATTGAAATGTGTTTTTATTTCCAATTTTTAGATGATTATTATATTTCAAAATTTCTAAATAGCAAATTCATTGGGTCAGCTTTTTCGGTAAATTTCAATATTGTATCAATGTTAATTAACACATTACTTGAATGAATTGGTGGTGTATTTCAAATGTCAGGGTTTGTATTACTACAAAAACGTGTTAACAGCGCCTTTGAAAATTTTCAATAATAAAATGTAACTTTCTGAGCAGTATGAGGTGTTACCACATGTTTGTGAAATATTTTGCATGGAGTCTAGCCACATGAGGTTGACAAATCCCAGAGAACACAGTTAAGTAACTGTATGCATACTGTACACTTACTAAAAGTTTTTGTTGCATGGTGGTTCTTATTAGCATGCTTACAACATTCAGTATATGTATACAAATAAATTGGGACAGCCTGATAGAGAATGTTACACCAGGTTAATTGTTATCGACATTATAAGATGAGAGGTAAGTTGATGGAGAACATTTCTCAGTAAAGATTTACCTCTTCATCACAATTCCAACATTTTCATGTTTGCTTTTCACAAATATTTTACACTAAAATAAACATTTCAAAAAAGTGTGTCAATATCAATAATCAATATTTCTAAATCAGTGTAACATTATAATTTAGAGACATAGAATAACAATTTGAAATTAATTTAATTCAAATACATACAAGATATGTGTGAAATTTGTAAATTCTCCTTCATTTCAATAATGTGGAAACAATTAATTCAATTTAATTCAAATACATAACCAGAATCAATTGCTAAATTTGTAAATTTTCCTTAATTCCAATATTAAAATGTGGACACAATTTATTCCAAATACTATATAACAAGATTCAGTGTTAAATTTGTAAAATCTCTGTAATTTCAATAATTAATGTGAAAACAATTTATTCAGTTTAATTAAATTTAATTATAATACATACAAGATACTGTATGTGTTAAATTTGTAAATTCTCCTTAATTCCAATAATGTGGAAACAATTTATTCAATTTAATTCAAATACATAACCAGATTCAATTGTTAAATTTGTAAATTTTCCTTAATTCCAATATTAAAATTTGTAAAAAAATTATTCAAATTAATTTGATTAAAAAAATATATTCAAATACATATAACAAGATTCAGTGTAGAATTTGTAAAATCTCTGTAATTTCAATAATGTGAAAACAATTTATTCAATTTAATTAAATTTAATTCAAATACATAACCAGATTTAATTGTTAAATTTGTAAATTTTCCAATATTAAAATTAATTCCAATATTCAAATGTGGAAACAATTCATTTAAACTTAATTCAAATACTAAACAAGATTCAGTGGTTTTCTGTGAATTGTATCTACATGTTTTGGGTTCCTACACCCTTAGACCATAAAGTTTATTGTGTACAGCACTTTCAATTTGATGACATATTTTGTGAAAGATCTTGCCATGGCCTAGGAAAAAAAATCTTCAAATTCCAAGAGATTCAACTTTTTCAGGACTACAATATGATCTGGTTTCATAATTGTAGATGATTATAACTACACTCATTGAATGGAACATAGATTCCAATGGACACCAAACAGGAGGTTACTACATATGTTGTTTGATGTAGTATTGGTACAGTATATATATACACCTCATTAAATGTAGGGGATTACAATAAGGTGGGGTGGCTCTGATACCAGTGTTAAAGCATTCAATTCAGTACAATTGTTTTGCAGTGATATAAAACCTAACCAAGTTGTAACAGGTTCATATATATTTGCAAATATTATATATAAATTCAGGTCATCAAAATTAAATACTTTCATCGCAAGGTCATATGTTTTATGGAGGACCACAGCCATAATGAAAGTCTGATTAGTTCTAAGGGTTTTAAGTCTAATTTTGATATGATAAACTAGAACAGCTTCAAAAAACACTTCTTACACTTTATCCAACTTCCCTTTTATCTAACATTCAACAAATCATGTATTTCCAAAACAAAAGTTTACCTAATTAAATTACAATATCAAATTCTGAACAAATTGATTTTTCACATTCCTGTATGATATTAATCCAAATAGGAATTCCCTACTCCTCCCACATTATATATAAGATGGCAAGATCTCTACACTACTGCAGTACACGATATAATTTCACCTATCTATCGCATTCACAAATTTAAACAACTACCCAAAAATGTAGTCATTGTGGATTTTCCGAAATGGCCATCAGGATATAAAACAATAAAATAAAAACATAATAACCACACACACACAGAAATGAGTATTTTCCAGATTCAAGCATTCTCACTCTTACACACATTATCCTAATCTACAACAGAAATATATTACGATAAACCTGATGAGCATGTATGTTCATCTTCACTGAAGAGCAACAGCTCCATGCCACTATTTAAAGTCATCAACGATCTCATCATGTTTCCCAATTCTAAGGTTGATGTTTAGCATGTAAAATAATTGTAAATATGTCCATTATACCAGAGACAGCTTTACTCCATAATGTATTGTTTAAGGCAAAGACTACAATTTACTATTTACATACAAACTAAAAAACAATCATCAATATCTTTCTAATTTTCCTGAATCACTCAATTTGAAGAATGTATTATGTAATCACTTGCTCTGATAACAACAATATTTAATTATGAATGTTATAATAGAAATTACATTGAGATAGACGAAAGGCTACAAATCACTATAATTTACAAATAAATTTGATCAAACGACACAATCACAAATCACCACTGCTCACCAAGATGCATACACATATGATCATGCATGTATTGAGCCACTGCACTGTCAAAATAGGTTAGTTCTACATACAGTATGTGTCAATCTTCAGGGCCAGATTAAACTCCTAGGTTTAATTAAAAGGCTATAGCCAGTGATGGAGATGGCATTGATCTAGAGTGGGTAGTCACCCCTCTGGCGCAAAAATTAATATTATTTTATACCGTTTCATTGTCATTGCAAGTGCCCCAAACACATAATTGCTCCCTCTGGCCGAAACCCCTGGCTCTGCCACTGGTTATAGCCCTTATGCATTTAATTCTTTGGGCCCTTCAATTTGCAACAATAAGAGACAAACCAGATGAGTGTGTGTATGTTCATCTTCACTAAAGAGCAAAGGCGCCAATCACTATTTACCAATTAAATTCATCAACAATCTCATCATGCTTCCTGATTCTTCCCTTGAAGAAAGGCTCATGTTTAGCATGAACATATCCACTTAGATTTAATTCAAATCATCTTAATGCAAAAGCTACAAATCACTACTTGAAAATGAAAAGAACAAACAATCAGCAATATTCTTATATTTTCCTATAGTTGTTTACCAAGTTTTTTTTTTATAAAACCAGGAATGTTAACACTGCTTTCTATCTGTCTATTATTATTAACAAGTATCATGTAATCACATGCTCTGATAAAAATAATATGAAACTATGAACATCTTAATCTACAGAGAAAGTAAATTGCAGATAAAACCTCAATAAATAGCTAAGGCTACAAATCACTTTTTATGAAGTTAATTTTTTTTAAATATTTGCTCAAACAACACTTCATTTTCGATTAAATTACAAATCGCCACCAGTATATTTGGTTCACCAAAATGGATTAAAAGCTTGTATGTATTGAGTCATTGCACTGTCAAAATAATGACCAGTGGCCGAGATGGCATTACCCCAGAGTGTGCAAATCTCATTTTTGTGGTATTTATATTGACCTTTGAACACTTGAACCAGATACAATTGTTTTAAATTGCTCTGTGTTGGGCAGTCCCATTCTTTGAACACCTCAATCATCCATTTGTTTTTTGTTTTTGTTAATAATGTTATAACATTTGTATTTCACTTGCTGCCAAGTTCTACTATCCAGGATGCCATTAGCAGAAGTTAAACATTTTTCACAGTCATCTTTTCCGGGCACTATAGCAGCTCTGATGTAGGCTCCAAGATGATCCCAGATTGCTTTGGATTCCTGCTTTGTCCATAATTTCTTGCTAGTCTTCCCCTTGTGCTTTTTTGGTGCAAAAGGTTTGCCTGCAAAACAGGAAACAATTGTTATATATATATATTTATTTTATTTATATTTTTAAGTATATATTTATAAGCTTTACAGAAATCATGAATTGATCTTTGCAAATGTGAGCATACATAAAAAACACACAGCTCATGTTCAGCAAGTCTGGTGGTATGGGTGCTACAGTATGGGTGTCACTGTAGGTAGTGGACCATTTGCACAGGCCTTCCCATGGGTTATGTAGAAAATTCAATGCATCAAGGAGGTATGTCCTTGTGTTTGTTGAAAGTATCATCTGGATAAGTATGACCATTTTAATATTTCAAAAGATGGGTGAAAAATGTCTGGAAACCATGAAATTAATTGAACATTTGTCGGCTTGCTGCAAAAGTGGCTGCTCTTGTAGGGTGTTACAGCTGGGCTATGGAATTTGGAAGTATCTCCATACATGTCATGCATTTGCTTTTTCAATATTGGTAAAAAGTAAGCCATAGATCTGTTTTACACTATGTGAAACATTGGAGAACGGTGATTTTATTAGCATTATATTAAGAACAAACAGTCTTGTAATAAGTATACCATAGATACTCTAAGACTTCAGAATCTTTTCTTCTCCATGATGAAATAATATGGTTAATATGCATGAAGAAAGCAATAATTTATAAATTTTATAAAAAAAAATTAGTGTATGTATACATACATTGTTTCAAACCCGCTTTGATTAAAAAAATCCCACTTAGTGTGAATTACAAAACATGCATGCCATATATATGGAAGTAGAAACTCCCAATATAATGTTCCATAATGTAAACCTTACCTGTACCTTGTGGAGACACATTAGGAATCTCATCAGAATCTCCCTCACTTTCTGAAAAGGACTCTGGAAGATCTGCAAAATGATGATATAATCATAATGATAATAACAAAGTTTAAAATACTTTTCTTCTGTTCCTTCACCAAGGCTTTACCACAAGCCAAGAACCGCTGTGTACTTACGAACAGCCATACAGTAGTAATATGTTTTATCTGTCCAGTGCCCGATATTTAGCCAAAAGTATACTGGTCTCTCGTAATTTTTCACTTTTGAACTAGTGACTTTTGAATCCTGTGCTACCTTTGTTTTTGTCTGAAATGACATTGTGTTTGGAACTGTACCACATGTACGGCCATATTGAAGGTGGTGTACAAACATATAATGGGCTACAAATGTCGTTTTAGTTTTGTGACAGAAATTGTTTATATCTTACATAGTCTTTTTTCCTTATTTGATGAACATATTTCATATTAGTTTCAAAATAGGCCACTGATTACGTTATCAACCAACAGGTTCCTGATATGGTAGCGTAGAAATATTATTTGAATGAAAACCATTTTGGTGTCTTCCAGTAATATCAGTTATGTTGGTCACCCAAACAAGGGTAGATAGGGATGTAGATGTCCCATCAGAAACCAATGAATTAGGATATTATGTTAATAGGATATATTAGCAATAAGAATCTCCCCTTTATCTTCAGGATTTTAAATAAACCTAAAATTACACTTGAACATATTCCGTTTATTAGATGGTTTTAGCTTTCTCCATGATAATGACCCAAACCAAGTTAATTAACCTGTGTTGGTCAGCTGAATATTTTATTGTATGCATGTCAACATCAGAGACAAAGAGATTAGCTATTCAGTTTTGAGGCCATGTGGACACTAAAGACGTGTCATTGGCTGAAACAGTTGAGTTGATACTGTTAACCAGTACTCAGAGACACCGAACCTGTATTACTGACACTAACTGCTATCACAACTTTCTACAGTGTAGCACTTGTGTCATCCATCATTCTGTATTTCGTTTATTAACCACTACTGTACTGTGCAGTTTCATGACTGGACCGATGGTCGACCGTAAATCTGACATGGCATGCAAAGGTTGTTGCAGGTAGCTACTTGTAGTTTTGATACTACATGGCCACTGGGTGTAAAGAACTGTAGAATCGGTATAGACTCAAACATGACTATAAAAATAAGCTTATATTGATAATTGACTCACTCAAACAATAGTTTTAAATTTATACAAGAATACCATCACACAGTACATCTGTGAGTATTTTCATGAAGTAGGTACAAATGATATTATATTATGATGAATAGATTGAAATTACTAAATTAATGAATTTACAGCACTTACTTAGTTATCTTACCTCATAACCACCCTTGCATCCCTATATTTACCGCAATCAAGTATCTGGCAATATCTTTCCATACAGAAGTAGCCACCATCCTGTCATTATTGTCAGCTTTCTGCTAAAGGTTTCACGCCTTTTTTCACCCTTATGAAGGAAATTCTTTTCAAGTGGATAGAGCTTTTACAATTTCTTACAGCTATTGAAAGATTGGATGAGTACCCTTTTATTTTGAGGTGTTTTAATTGACCTAAAATCTGGGTGGTACCCTCTCTCAGTTTCGTTACTATTAAAAATTAATGATTTTGAGAGAAAACACATTCTGTAGTTTTACAATTGACAGGCCACTTTTTTTAGTTGACATAGATGCTTGTCATCGCTTATACCAATGATTTAATACCTCTATTTGTTTCTTTGTGTGAAAATATGGTCCATGATGTGTTTTCAAGTCTCATGCCTAACCCTTACCTTGTGGAGACACATTAGGATTATCACCAGAATCTTCCTGATCACATTCTGAAAAGGACTCTGGAAAGTCTGCAAATAAAATGATATAATTACCATGGGTGCTAATAATCTTTGGTTTTAATTCATTTAAGCACTTTAACCCTACTGACATTATATACTAAGTTGATTCAAATCACACTATATGGAAACAAGAATAGAAGAATTCTGACACTTTAGAAAATATAAATTTTTCATGATAGATTGCACAAAAAAATTGCTCTTTGTATGCAATATCTCAATAGCAGCTAATATCCTTTGTCCATAAATATCACACTGTTATTTGAAAACCCTTTTCCATTTAGTGTCTTGTATAAGACCCTCACAGCTCACAATGAGAAAAATAAAAAAGAAGGGTCAACAACCTTTCAAACTTATCAATGCAAATGTATGACTTTTTTTTGGGGGGGGGGGGGTGGAGGTTGTTATTGCTTCAAAGAAATTTCAATTCCTTTTAAGGATGTTGTCCATATCTTTTTAAGTAGAGAACAGATGCAAATATGAAGTTGAGTTACTTTGTTAATAAGTTGTGAATCTGTCTGTGCATCTTAGCAATACAAGTCAAACTGTAGTGTCTTTAGATACCCTTCATATTTGCATTACTATCACCAATCAATTACCTTCTATGGTCAGCTCATCAAGTTTCTTCCCTGTCCATTTGCCAATATTTCCTTCATCTGCAAGAACCAGCAGTTTTGCAACTTTAGTAAGCTCCAAAGAAGATTCATGTAATCTGTAGTATTGTCTATGTATGCGAATGTCATGGCCAAGATGTCTAGCAAGCCAGTCCAATTCATTTTCATTCAAAGAGAGGACCTGAGAAACTGTTGCAATGTATTTTCTCATGGTTGTTGCTTTAATTTTGTCCGGTTCATTAAGTGGAACTTCTTTGATCACTTCAGCAAGACAGTCATTTCCTCTAAGGCAGTTTTCAGATCGCATTTGGGCAAATATGTAGTTGTTGGTGGATGAAATATCAACTTCTTCTCTATGTTTTATCAGCTCTTCAATTGCTTTCTTGCAAATTTCTGGGATGATCACTGGAACTGGATTTCCACGTTTTCCACGAAGATAGACAAGATCCATTTTATCAAGAAGCTTCATTTCTAAGTCAGTAAGATTCTCTTTTACTTCGTTTATTCCTACATCAGCCCAATTTGGCCTCTCAGAAAATGCTTTGACAGTTATTTCAGACAATTCACCAGGTCTGCGTTTGTTGAATTGTAACAACCTTACCAAACAAAGCTTCTGTAACCTTTTGTAATTTGCTTCATTCATTTCTCTATTAATGGCATCCAATGCACCTTTCAATTCATTGCTCAAATGGAGACTCAACTTAACCAAGTCTTCTGTGTTTGGTAGACATGGGCCTTTGTTAAATTTACGTTCAGTAAGGGTAGACATAGCTGTACTGGTCATTTTCATGCCCCATTCTTGCTTGTGAATAGTTAGGTATCCTTTTGCTTCCTTCTCCTTAGTTTGATCTCCTGACCTCAAAGCTTTGCATAACTTTATTGTGGCAAGCTTTTTAAGGTCATGGCCAAATTTTGTCACAATGGATGGCTTAGTATAGGTTGATTTACCATTGTTTTGGATTTCAAGACCAGCAAGATCATTAGCAGCTTTGAGAATAGAGTCAAACCTTGATGGCATTAGAAAGTCACCAATGAAATCTCCTTCATTTGGGTGTAGTTCCCTCAATCTTTGAAGAAGCTTTGCTACAGATAGCATTTTGCTGGATACTATTGCCTTTTTATGGCCACCAACCTTTTTAATCCAGCAATTGCCAAGTTCTATGATGCATTCATCACTTTTAGCGATGCGGGAAGTATCACTGCTCCTCATTGTAGCAAGCACATACTTCTGCAAATCTTCAGATGTTCCATTCAGTTTATTTTGCAAAATCTCACTTTGTATGGTGAGTTCCCCTTTGCTTTCCCACTTGCATGACTTTTTTGGAACTTTGTCTTTAATGCATCTGTAGTGTATGTGTCTCCACAGTTCTTTTTTAAGGACATAACCTAAACATTTCGGACATGGTCCATAATCTGTGTAGCTTATCTCATTTGCATCGTTTGGTCGTCTCATTAGAATTATTTCACCGACTCCACTCTCTATGACCTTTTGATTATGAAGGAAGTTTCCTCTGTTCCTCAGTAGATCTAGTTGCCTTCTCTTCTCAGTACCAGTTAGTGTCAAAATTTTAGCAACTTCAGTCTCATCTTTGTGTACTCTTAGGAGATGTCTTCCTATTAATACTTGAAGAAGCTTTCCACAGTAAACACAAGCATTGTGTTTGTTATACAACCGTTTCTTCCCTTCCTTTTTATATTCTTCCAAAAAAATCCCTGCATGTTCTGAGCCCTTGTCTGGGATGTCATTTAGGTTTGAGAGGTTACACAGCCTTTGGACCCTGTTACTTTCCTCTTCTTCCTGGTCACTGTTATTGACATGTTCATTTGCAGCGCTATTTCCATCAAACATCTCCAGCACTGCACGTAAAACCCCAGGGTCCAGTGTCACAACCTGCAAATGAAAGAGGCAATTTTTAAGTATATATATATTATTATGTTAGCATCAGATCTAAACACTAAACACAATATATACACCTTATGGAGACAATAGATCTACTCAGCTTAAAGGTGTCTCCACAGGTAAAAATTGTGTTAACGTAATATACATACACAATATATACACCTTATGGAGACAATAGATCTACTCAGCTTAAAGGTGTCTCCACAGGTAAAAATTGTGTTAAGGTGTATATACCTTATGGAGACAATAGATCTACTCAGCTTAAAGGTGTCTCCACAGGTAAAAATTGTGTTAAGTAATATACATACACAATATTGAGACAAATCATTTTATTATCATGTTTGCTGATATTAGGTTTCATTTGTTTTATTTTGAAGAGTGGGGGGTGCATTACAGGTTTATGGGCTATGCAATTGCTATGTCATGGCTATAGTTAAACTAAGTGCACAATAAAAACATCCATACCTGTTCCTCTTTATATGAAAACTCTTGACCTGCTGATTTGGCCTCGTCTGCCGGTGTCTGTAACAAAATGAATACCTTTCATATTTTGTAAAATAACAGTTCCTGGTTAATATTTCTTGTAATCCTGTGAAAGCATGGTTATACTACCTTCAAAAGCAGGATCATGGTAGCTCACTATGCACTGTATCACATTTCAAATGGTTTATAACCTTTTTTTTGCAGAAATTAGCTTCTTTTTTTATTTTTTAGGAAAGGAGGTCATATAGAAT
Organism: Molpadia intermedia; assembly: GCA_027574765.1. Classification (NCBI taxonomy): domain Eukaryota; kingdom Metazoa; phylum Echinodermata; class Holothuroidea; order Molpadida; family Molpadiidae; genus Molpadia; species Molpadia intermedia. The sequence continues at coordinate 16,177 of JAODAF010576970.1, forward strand.
CTGTGCTACTTAATTGCTATGTTACTAAGTACATAAAGACATCCATACCCGTTCTCCTTTACCCCCAAAAATTGTGGAGACAAATTTTCTGTTCAGTCATGCACAGGTATGGAGGCAATTGATTTTTGTAATTATTGTAAAACAATCTGGTAAGGTAATTGGAATATGCTAAAAATATTTTTTTATCAAGGTAAGTATACCCGCTCATAAATTCCCCAAACCTGTAAGTTTGGGTTTTAATGTTTCCAGTAGGACTATTGAAGTGAGTGATGATGAAGACAAACGGTTTGTTCCAAGGAGCAGCAACCCTTTCTTGTTTACTTTGGGTATTAATCAAAACAATCATTAGTATAGGAACTTTTTGAAGGGGATTCGAAGATTATCATCAGTAGGTTTACGACCTACATGACAAATGAAAGTCTTGTGGAACAAGGATTAGGTTTGGGAGAGGGAGGGGAACTATTGATAAAGTAATTCCCAATTCATGTATACTATCACATCTCAAGTTGTTTTCAGTCATGTACATGCACAGTCACCGTTTATTACTTTTAATTCTCGTTCATACCTGTTTTTCTTTACACAGGTCGCCATGGCTTGCAAGATCAGCTCTTTCACCTGGCTGTGTCTGTAATTGATACATTGATAAATTTTGTTTAATGATCCCGATTTCTTATAGAAAGTTCCTGTGGCGGAAATTTCATTGACCTCCGAGGATCGGAGGTGGTCTCCCACAAGCCCTGCTTCTCACAAAAATGAATATTGGTGCCTTTTGATGTGATTTTGTTGTCATGTTAGTCATTCACTACAAAGCACCACAAACAGAGAAAATTGCCCTCTCTTGCCTTATCAGGGAGGGGGAGGTGTTGGGGGTAGTTAGGCCTGATGGAATGGGGCAAGGAATACAGTACGGTAGGCCTTAAGAGAACAGTTATATATAGTGATGCTACCTACAAAGCTACATGGATGTACACTCTACACTGCACCACATTTTAAATGTTTTTTAGCCATGCATGTTTCTCCAGAACTTATATTCTTTACTCTGAAGAACAGTGGGGATCATTTATATGGATTCTGATGGGCTACACGGTATCTATAAATCTAAGTACAATAAAAACATCCGTACCTGGTTTTCTTTAAAAGAGTTTTCATGGTTAGATAAATTTGGATGATCAGCTGCTTTGTTCTCATCAGGCTGTTGCTGTAACAAATTTGATATATTTCATATTTATAATAAGGTAAAATGAACTATTTTCACCCATGTATGTTATATGAGATAGATGGGGTTAATTTTTATACTGGGTTTTACAAGTTAATACATTGCCATATAGTCGCCCAAGTGATGGTCACCTCTGTGAAAAAAATCTCCACTGATCTTATCGTATTGATCTTTTATTTTGATTTTCCAAATCTCCATTCACTGACATTTTAATACATATTTACACTTATAATACACAAAAGACGTGCAGAAACAGACCAACCTTCAGTAAACCACAAAATGTCAATCCTTTCAGTACTTCATGTTCTGGTTCCATTTTACTCCTTTTCCTTTGTATGTGTTCATGCTTCGCTTTCCGTTTAACCTGGCATTTATAAAGTAAAATAAATAAAAATATGTTATTTTACTTGTCTCTCTACAAAAAGCACACTTTGATGTAATTTATAAATTGTGTGAAATTTCGATTTGATTGAGAACAGACTGAATATAGTACTGTAGATATATGCACCTGTTTTATTCTCCATGGCTTATATCCGCCATAGTCGTATTGTATTTCTTCATCTACTTCAATGTCTCTCAGAGAAAATAGGCAGAGATGGGCCTTGCCCTCGATGTTCACCAGTTTCATTTTACTGTTTGGCTTTTGACTATCATTAACTAATCGGCCATATGAACCATCTTCCTTGGTTGCATCAATACCATTATGACATAGAGAGAAAAAAAGTGATGCGCATTTAGAAGGTTTAATTTCCATTAGGAGGAGAGACAAAAGTCATGATTGACATATCTGTCCCCTCCACTTTACATACATGCAGTGTTCTGCCCTGTACCCACTCCTATATGTATTTCTCCAACTGTATGATGCCATCACCATACGTCAGATTACTCAGATATGTTTTCTGGACTTCCGATTTAGCGTCCTAATCTGGCCTGTCATTGTGGTTTACACACATTTGAGTTCTATTTTCGTCCTAATTTTTCTTGTTTTTAGGCCATCTCTTTTGTTTCTTTGGATTTCCTGTGATTTATTAATTTCTCACAAGGCATGACTATTGCCTACTGTAATTTTAGGGCTTCCCTGAAGTTATTAGTTTCCCATTCCTATTGTGCCTTAATGCACATGTTGTACATGTACAGTATATGCGTTTCACTATACTCTATAAATACTTTTTCTATAAAATAAATGTTTAAAAAATATGAAAAAAGGGGATACTATTGTTTCTTTACTAGTATAAAAGGTACTTTAACCCCAGTAATCGAACAAACGAATGTGATTTTTGTACAGAGTGCAGCTACATGTATGTACTTGTTGCCAACTCCGGGGATTTTTTTAAATCAGTGGTTCACAATTGTCTAGTTATAAATAATGGTATAAATTTTATAAATATATCTGCTAACCCTCGTCTACTTCAACTATTGCATACATAAAGAAAAGTAATATTTAGAATAATCAACCTCTTTTATATAGTATAATGTACATGTGTACTGAATATAATATCAGGTTATTACCTCCATACCCTGAAAAAATGCACATGAATGGTCCATGGATGCCATTCATTTGGTTGGATGCATCTTTAAGAGCTTGAACTCGGCATTCAACAAATTATTGAACATCATGTAGGCTCTGACTTACCTCAGGTGTTCTTTGTTTGACTTGAAAGAGTACATGTAGTTTATATCAGGGATATTCTTTTTCTGCCGGGCTCTGGCAACCTTATCTGGTATAATTTCCCCTTTGTACTCAAGGAGAAAGTCACCTTTCTTGAACTGCTTTGTAACAAAGACACCGCTCCCTATTGTGAAATAATATATAATAAGATGGAGTTAGGTTAATACAGATCAGGACCCAGCCCCACCACAAAAAATATGCACTACATTTAAACAAAATATGTTATGTGGTTTATGCTATGACAATCATTTTGGATCATTCTAGGCCTCCCTACATTTCCAAGCATGATAATTGCATCAATAAAGTAAGATACTGTACCCTACCCATTGTGATATATTTTCTATATTACTGTACATAGTTTGTACTTTATGTGCTTTATAAGCTTTGTAGTTAAAACTTCAGAGGTATAATTAATATCTATATGTCACAGTTCAAAATATCAATCAGAACCGATGTATGCTTAAGTGCCATTGTTGATCACTGGATTACTAAATACACAATGAATAGGGCAGGACTTAGTTTGGGGACAAACAAATGGGGAGGAGGGGGGGGGGGGGGGTCCTGGGCCTATTGTGGCCACCCTTTATCAGATTCTGAAAACTTCCTTAATTAATTATGAAGAGTTTCACTTGTAAAACATGAGGTAAAACAAACCTTTTACATGGTTGATCCACTTTATAGCTAAACCCTCAACTTTGTGCTTGAAAAACCACTGGCTACCTGTAGATTCTTGATTTGTTTGTCTTGATCGCAGCTGTCTGCATGTCTGTAAAACCAAAATGAACGGGTATTGTCCAATATGAAATCTTCAGAGATGAAGAAAAATTCAATATAGCTACAAACTGGTTAATTTTCTCTTAACACTAGCATTTAAGAGAAAATGTGAATTACAAGTAGGGATGCAACATCCAAGACCATGCTCCTGTGACGTATGTGCCTCACTTTCTCTCAGAAAGAGTCCAAAAAAGTATAACAAATATTAGTGAGGTACTGTTAATGCCTCAATTTGATCATGTATTAAATCTCATATATTGAACCATGAGGTATAATGTGTATACTGTATCAGCAATAAATGGGGTACAATAAGAGAGTACATTGTCATGTAAGTTTATAAGTTAAAAATACATGTTAGCTTTTAGTTGAAATAACCACTGGCAGCACTTTGGTAGACATCAATATCCAGACATTTGAGGGGGAGGGGGGAGGCTTCCAAGTTAGGAGCAGAACACTACCAGTGTGCTTGCATGAGGTCTATTGGTGACCCATCAAATGTTCAATTAACTTCAGAGTTTCACTAATAATAAACATTTAAAAAAGAGGTAAAGGCTTGCAATAATGTAGCAAATGCACATAGAAAGTGCAAATCATCAAAGGATATATCATCATCATCATCATCCAGGGACACAATGAAATACAGGTCAGTTTATAATGGGATCCTGTCGAAGCTCTTAGTATTTCTATTGTTTTGTTGCATATCATCTCTACTAAATGAGTGTGTGTATGAAAGAAATAAGAGAAGTAAAGATACCCATATACTGGGGCTTTATGTCATGAGCTTGGGACCATATGGCATCCATGACCCACAACTGTCTAAGGGTAATATGCACTCTGTGGAGGGAACATAAGTTGGTGTGCAGGAGTATTGGATGAAAAAATGCTGTCACATGACCCTTGTGAAAATTTGCCAATCTAACAAAATCATCTCCAATGTTCAAATACTTGGCATCCCTACTGGCACCCACCGTGGTCATTACCTCATCCCATATACTGGGGCTTTATGACATGAGTTTGGCATACAGTAGCATCCATGACACACAATCGTCTAATTAAGGGAATCCACCCTGTGGAGGGAACATAAGTTGGTGCGCAGGGGTTTTGGATGAAGAAATGCTCTCACAAGGTTGGGAAAATTGGCCAAAGTAACAAAATCATGTTACTATAGGCCCTACTGGCACCCACCTTGGTCATTACCTCATCCCATATACTGGGACTTTATGCCACAAGTTAATTGGGACCATATAGCATCCATGATGCACAATTGTCTAAGGGAATGTCTAATTAGGGATTGTCTATTGGATGAAGATCGAAACGCTGTCACATGCCCCTTGTGAAAATTGGTCAAGCTAACAAAATTATGTTACTATAGGCCTAGCCCTAATGGAAAACAAATAAACCTAAATTATATTCTCCCATTTGACATCCCAACCCCTCACATCTCCAATGTTCAAATACTTGTCAGCCCTACTGGCACCCACTTTGGTCATTAACCAGGCCCCTTCACCCCAAAAAAGATCCAGGTAAAAAACAGCTAGATCACATTCAGTTAGAAGAAAAATAATGTGGCCTTGGTAATTTTTCTCCTACCCTTGAATTATCCTTACCATAATATTAACTGCATGGCCAGCTCATCAGCTAGGCTAGGTTTGGCTGATACTGTATATGATGAATATTGAAGCACATTTTGGTATACTTCAAACGGCATAGGCGTACAAGGCCATTTCAATTTTTTGGGGGGGGCAGAACTATTCTGGCCCAAATTTTGAAATGCTGCCGAATAATGTATATCTAAGCGGAGTGCCACCTTTGGTTGTCGTGGAGCGTACAAAGAAATTTTTGCTAAAACTACCTCCCAGATTGCCGGAAAAGGCACTTCCCAGGCCTAAAATGATTAATATTTTTGATCAAAATTTTAAAAATATACTATATTTGCCACAATTTTGACCCAAATTTTATCGATTTTCGAAACTTTAGAAAATTCGAGATTTTCTGGCAAAAATTCGGGCAATTGGT
>JAODAF010576971.1:0-13929 GCA_027574765.1 Molpadia intermedia
GTGTGAGGAGAAGTAACTTCTATATGTAATGTATATAATCACTATGAGCAGACTCACTATGGTTCTTGTTTGGTTCTAAATTTATTCTCTTGATTTCAAAATACCTATTTTATATAATTAGCTTCTTTTGTCACTAAATCTTATCTTCTGCAATTCCAAAAAGTTTCTGAAAAGTAGGAATGTTAAATAATTGTAAAATCTGCCTGGGTGGATTGAAAACTGATATTTCAAATTGACCGGATTTTAGGTCGGTGCTTTTTTGGATATTGGTTAAAAAGAACCAGAATAGACAGGATTTTCAGCCAAGAACCATGGTGAGTCTACTCATAATTGAATGGTGATTTTTTTATGAACCTCCAATTTTCAATGATTTTGTTTTTGGATTGGATCCCTTGCAATGAGTATATTTACCTCCAAAATACAACATTAAGATTTAATATTTGAGCAATTTTGAACAATAACTTTTTTTCTGTTATACTGTAATTAACAATTTGTATTTAAACATTGATTTGTTAGGAGGTGGGAGGCAAACTAATAGCTTAATAGTTTTGAAGGACTTGTCAGTTAACATATGCTATGGACAAGTTATGTATGTTATATTTTTATGGTTGCAATTCAACTTGTATCGGTATTGGGCTTTAAAAATCTAACATTGAAGTCGTAATAGTCGTGTGAGAGAAATGCCTGGCTACAAAATATTTTACTGTGAAGTCTTTAAGGTCATTGGAAGAATCTTCCAAAGTATCAATAAAAATACTTCATTTTGACACCTTTAGAAATAATCCAGAGGTGGCACCAGAGGATGACAGGGGGCTACAGCCTTCCCCTGTATGGGTCTTACCACCTCTCCCCATCAGGGATCATTTCTCCCCTCATCAGGAAACAGTGCTTCCAAATAATTTATTTGTGGCAGAAGCGCAATTACTGGTAACATTGCTATAAATTGCTATAGCATAGTATTTCATATATATCAGCAATGTGTAACTTCTGCCAAGGTTGTGTGATTTTATCTAACTTTAATCCAACAAAGAGATATTATGATAAAATTTCAAAATGGAATATTATAGCACTGTCTAGTACTTATCATGCTGAACATCTATTTAGCATATTTCAGCCTACTGGCTTTAATTACAGATGGAAAAGTGGTCACATACACAGGGAATTACCACTATGACCTGTGATGGTACGACGGCCATCTTTGTTTGTTCTCTGTATCTAAGATACTTCATGAATCGCTTTTCTCATGAGAAAATGGGCTTCCATGTAATGGCTTAATTTGGTAGACTATTATTTTGGGAGACTAATAATTTGGTATATAATATACCCTTTTAATGCCTTTGGTGCAATTTTGCGACAAACCCACTTTGCATGTTCACAGACACCATTGATGTATTGCATAGTTGTTTTAGTTTTTGCTAAATTGAATAGTTGCATAACCCCTCTATGGATAAAAACAGTCGACAAAGCAAAAAATGTCTGTTTGAATGATGTATTACGATGGGGTTCATATTTTTATTCTAAAATTATCCGATAGTCTGTTTTTCTTGGAATACAAAATGGCCGATGGTGATCATTTATCAGACAATTGGTATACTCTTGGGAATCAAACACTAATAGTAGCAAAAGAAATTACAAATCTTCAGTTATGTTTTATGTCTTGTTTATGTGATACATGTATGGCTAGGCTATGGTTAGGCCCAATGCCGCTGTACGTATTACCGACCAACACGACAGTAAATTAGGGCCATTAGTACATGACAATATGAAATATTTATCTGTACTATATACATATTTTAGTAGGAGCATGACTTTTTTGTAAAAATTGCTTACAAATGATAACTCTTTAATAAGTGCTGACCTAAAAAATTAGCAGTGGTGGCAAGAGGGTGATGCACAGCTGGCATTGACAGGGTTAATCTGGGAGAATATTAATTTGGTTTCATTTTGGAGAAATTAATTTGGGAAAACATTAATTTGGTTTAATTTGAGAGACTATTATCATAATTGCTGCAAGGATTCTGCCTTTGTATTTTTTTTTACTCTGGTAGATACTATTGTCAAAGTCTTGTGAACTGTTAGATTATCTTTGACATGTTCAAAGATTTAGAAATTTAGATTTAGAAATTTGTACCATGTGCTGTTTTACCTTGCTTGTTGTATGTTGCATGGGTGTATCCTAAAAATTATTTAAGTATGTACTGTTGTATGCAAATTTCCCATGTTCAGTATAAACCACATTATAATTAAGCACTTGTAGTTTGTATATAATGTGTATATGTGTTCTGCTACTGTACATCATAAGAATCTAAAAGGGGTGCAATTCCATCCAAAATCGTCTCAATATTCTACTACAAACATTAATTGAATGTCGATGAAGCATCAAACATGCATGGCACTGTTTGCATCTGTATGGAGAGGGGGACACCCACTCCTCTATAGTCTATACCCCTCCTACAGGACATCATTTCATCTAATGTCACTGGCCTTCTCCTGGATAAGTTCCTGTGGACACCATTGTATAATCAATGAATCAATGACTTAGTGCTTCTAATGCAAGTAAATGTGAACCAAATCTTTTCATGACTGCTTTCCGATATCAGATTTTGAAACTTTGATTATTGGGACATTTAATATGTATAATCATGAGACATTTTTGATTGTCATACTGATTCCATGTAATTATTATAATTTTTTAAATTTTATTTTGTACGCTGCTTCTTGGAAACAAATTAAAACAATATTGAGGCTAATCTTACATGTCTTCCTTTGTGTTCCATAATCATTTTTCTCCACTACCCAAACAGCCCTTTATCACAGATCAAAATATACCCATAATTTAATGCTTGTAAATTTGGTTCACCCTATACCACATCTCTAGAACAGTTTCCTGTTTTTCTAGGGCACTAGATGACATGTGTCCTACAGTATTAAGTACATTGCTTTTAAAATAATATTGAACAAACAAAGTTTTTTAATAGATGATAAGCTATCCTAACACATTACATATGCCAGGTAAATCAGACCTAGCTGTATGTAAAGTACCTGTTGAAAGCATCTATCAATAGGTTATTACCTAAAAATAAGTTTCCTGTATTTGTAGGGATTTGTGCAAAAAGCCTTGTCTTCTCATAACTTCTTACTGTATTCTTCTTTAATGTTCAAAACAACATACATTTGTAGTTTTCTTGAATTATGTTATTAATTGTATTTTTTTGCTTCTTTTGTATTATTATATCCAATTATCCATCATACAAGTATTTGTATTAAAATAACAGTATAATTTACCAATTACCAATTTACCAATTAATACCATACAATAGGTACTTAATATTGAATGTCACAATAAAAATGTATACCATAGTTACAGTACTGTACACTACACTACTGTATACTACTACAGTATATACATTGTATATTACTGTATATACTACTGCATATGATACACCACTGTATGTATATTTACTACCATATACTACTTTGTATTTAATATACACTACTGTATACTAGTATATACTACTGCATACTATACTATATTATACTACAACTTGATATGGATATCAAGCAATGAAAGATCACAATCTGTGACAGATAGACTACAATGCCTCCATAATCTGCATTCAGGCTCTCATAGGTTTTAGATCTAGAGCCTAGCCAAAAATATATGTTAGATGTTTCAAACTATGAGCAGCTTTGAAAGAAATTTTCAAATGATATCAATTTATCTATTTAAAAAAAACCCAACTTTTTGAAACAAACCACTCATTTAAAAAAAAAATTATTGAATGTTCCAGTATAGTGAGATACAGCAACTATAAATGACAGGCTACCCATACACTTCAGTAAATATACTTTTTGGTATATTTGGTGTATGCCTTTTTGGTACATTGTGAGGTATGACCAACCTGGTCCCCCCCCCCCCCATTTTCAGATAGCTCTTACACCACTGCAGAAGTACAAGTCATAAAGCCACATGTCACATAATGTCATTAACACATTGAATTTCTTTTGTAAACAGTTTTGTAATAAATCATTATATACATGTATAGCATTCATGAATGTGTGGTAGTTTTAGTATACAATGTGAATCAATTTCAAGTTAAAAAATATCACTGCTAGCTATGTTTCAAAGAGAAATTCAGCTTGATTGAAATAATTTTATGAGGAGTTGATTTTTCAGGACGTACCACTGCCCCCTCCATCGCTCCCCCTCCCATTTTGGGTTCTTGGTGACAAGTTTCATTGTAAAATGAAAAGTGCCCCTCGAAGTTTGTCCCCCCCCCCTGATTCAATATTCTTTCATCACCTCTGGTGGTATGGTGGCAAATCTAAGTATTACTGCAATTTGTTGTTGTCTAGGAGGTGGTTTGAGAATAAATTGGGGGGGGGGACAGGAGGTGGTGTGGTGGGGGGTATATTTGTTTCTACTCTTCCTTTATGACATCACTTAATAGATGGTGTACGAATCACCAGGGTAATTGTAAATCATTTTTGTCAAATCAATAACAATTTTTTGTACTCATGATTTTATTATATCTACTATGTATACGATCATTTGGTGTTTATTATATAGTTCAGAAATAGCATCAATAAATTTTGCTTACTGCATTAAATACATGATTCGTCTTTCAAATTTCTTTTAATAGTTGTTTTCCACTTAATATTTCAGGATATGGTTGACTGACTTTAACATACCTTTCTCAGTAATGCAAGAAATAATAGATAAGTAATAACAAGTAATAAATAAGGTGCAGTTGATTTAAAGAAGAAACTTGGAATAGCTGTTTAGAAATATAAATAAAAAATTATAAATGTAACCTATTCCAGCTATAGAGAAATCATTCTAAAACTATAAAATCATTCTAAAACTATAAAAGGCAATAGTAGCTTAGATATCCAATCGAGCTGAATTTAACATGTAGCTTAGAGATCTTATCAAAACCTAACCTCCCAGAACCAGAGGTTCATCAGCTTGTCCTTATTTAGATGAACCATTCTCTAAAGCTGAAGGTAACATGTAGCTTAGAGATCCCATCAAAACCTAACCTTCCAGAACCAGAGGTTCATCAGCTTGTCCATATTTAGAGGAACCATTCTCTAAAGCTGAAAACAACATGTAGCTTAGAGATCTCATCAAACCTAACCTCCCAGAACCAGAGGTTCTTCAGCTTGTCCATATTTAGATGAACCATCCTCTAAGGTTGAAGGTAACATGTAGCTTAGAGATCCCATCAAAACCTAACCTCCCAGAACCAGAGGTTCATCAGCTTGTCCATATTTTTTAACAGCCCTACAGATACGGTGAAGCAGGTGCGGCTGCGTTCAGGGGTTCAAACACCCCTGTGACCCAAGTGCGAAAACATGGCACCATTCTGCATAGCTAAAGATCTGAAAATTTAATTCCCCCCCAAACTAGTACTCGCCACTAATTAAAATGTCTATAATACCTTCCATGACAAAATATTTGACTATGCTCCTGCTCATTTAAGGGAAGGATTGACCTATAGGGTCAAGTCACCTTACTATGTCCCATACTGTAAAATTTCTTCTTGCTGCAATATTATTTTTGACCTACATGTAGAGATCTTTAATTGTTACTTACAGCTCTAAAGCCACTATTTTGTTTGTCACTCAGCTACAAATTTGACTTTCCAAGTACCTTATCCCAACTTAAGTCTAATATAATTCCAACTATGAAATATTTGGTTGCAGCGTTTCCAGCTTAAATTGCTGGTGACTACAAACTGTAGTTTAAATTGAATGCTTAATGTCAGTGGTGTATCAAGTTTATGTTAGAAAATGATTACTTCAAAATATAAATATCATTATCCATCTTTTTCCTGGTCATTCTATGTAACAGCATGGGGCTTTCTTCTTATTGGCTCTTATCCACCTACAACCTCATTCTCGTCAGTCCTATGACCTCATACTCAGGTCTTATAATGTACAAACTCATCATTCTATGTTACAGGGTAGGGGTTTCATACTTGTAGCTAGCTACAACATCATTCTCTTTAGTCCTATAACCTCATACTCAGGTCTTACAAACTCATAATTTCATATTAGGCTACAGAGAAGGGGTTTCATATATTAGTATCTAGCTACAACTTCATTCTCTTCAGTCCTATGACCTCATCTAAGTCTCATCTTCAAGCATATCTTATACTACAAAGCATGGGTTTTATATTATTGGCTTGAGCATCTACCTACAACCTCATTTTTCAGTCGGACTGTAATCTCATGCTTGACAACATCACAACCTTATCCACTTCAGTCTCACAACCACATTATATCCACTTCAGTCTCACAACCACATTTTATCCATTTCAGTCTTACAATCACATTTCATCCACTTCAGTTCTACAACCTCATCTCATCTACTTCAATCCTACAACCTCATCCCATCAACTTGAATCCTACAACCACATCCATTCACTTGGAATCCAGCAACCTCATCCCATCTACTTCAATCCTGCAACCCCATCTCATCCACTTTCATCTTACAACCTCTTCCATCCACTTCAATCCTACAACCCCATCTCATCCACTTTCGTCTTACAACCTCTTCCCATCCACTTCAATCCTACAACCTCATCCACTTCAATCCTACAACCCCATCTCATCCACTTTCATCTTTCAACCTCTTCCCATCCACTTCAATCCTACAACCACATCCTATCCACTGCAATCCTACATCCCCATCCATTCCCTTCAATCCTACATCCTCATCTCATCAACTTATATCCTACCACCTGATCCACTTCAATCCTGCAACCTCATCTCATCAACTTATTCCCTACAACCTCACCTCCTCCACTTCAATTGTACACTCAGCTCCTTCACTTCATTTTAGTCAGCACCTTGAAAATTATGCAATCAACCCCTAACCTTACCCCCTCCTCACCTGTGAAAACCTAGTTATGGTTCTACAATGTCAGTACATGTATGTATATATGTATAGCAAAGTGTAGATTGCATAATTCACATAACTTTGATACTTAAGTTTCCTCAAATAGTATTCTCAAATGTACAGTGAGAAGTTGTTAGTGTAACTATTGCTTCACAGAAATTGTGAATATTGAGTCAGATAGTCCTCTTGAGCAGATAAACTTATTTACCGGGCAGGGTTTAAATGGAATTTGTTAACATGTCCCTAGGTAGCCTCAAAGTAAGTATGATGTTATCTAGTATTCTAGTGATAGCATAAATGTTTGCATAATCATCCATCTTGAATATTAACATGAGTATGGCCACATTATTGAAACCTGCTTCTTAAAGCTTGTAATTAAGGTATCTGAAGAACATAATATGAATGGTTGTGATGGTTAATAACAATCATATTGGAAGAGGGGGTCATGGGGGTAGGGAGGCATCCCTCTGCCCCTCCCACTACATATAATAATACAAAATAATATAAAATAAATTAGATTAAAACCTAACATATAAAATAATTTCTCGGTAATTGAGTTGTAAAAATCCATGGCAAGCCATGTCTAGTCAACAGAAACACCCTCCCCTTCCCTCACTCCCCCTTCCCCTCCCCCACCCATGCATACACAAATATAAACAAATCTTAGTCAGGGAAATTTATTTTTATAGCATCTCTCTCCTTCACACATACAGTAAATTCATTCGTCCATTCCATTTGGATCTTTGTTTCAATAATATAGATATCTTGATGAAGTTGACCAAAGTGAAACTAGAATCCATTGTAGGCTTGCCCAAGAGCTCACCCCCCGCCCCCTCACCCCAGTGCAACAAACAACATCTTCTCTGCTTCTGCTCCCCTCCACACACAGTAAATGCAGGAGAATTTGTCTTTACATTACTATTATTTCCCCTACTCACATGCATTTTAGATAACAAGATACTCACTTATGTACATATAAATAGAGGGCGATATTTTGAAATGTTTACAGATATTTTTAGTAATTAAATAGAGGGTGATATTTAAAAATGCATGTTTACAAATAATTTATAACAATAAGAACTTTGGCTGTGTTGATGTTGATTAAAACCAGATTTTTCTCTCTGTTCATTTGTACACACTCTGAAACTTTCAATTCTCTAATCCTCAAATCTACACCAAACCTTCACAGATTGATCGATTTAGCATGACTTAATAGAAGTGATTAACTTTTGGCCAGAAAGGTCAAAGGTCATAGCCATTTTGCCCTGAAAAACGTTTGCCTAGCAGATCCTTGGTGAGATCACACTAATCATGGCTATTAATACATATTTAATAATGGTCATCTCAATCAAGAACAAATTAACCTATTGCAAAGTGAGTGGAAAATGCTACTTTTGAGTTTGATTTTCAATTTAAGTAACACACTCTGCATTCTTTTTCATTTGTTTGCTTATTCATTCTCACTCTTTTTTTCCAGGGAACTGTTACCGCTATTCTTCAGGGACGGTATTCTAAGCTCATCACCCCATCCAAGCTTCAAGCGTTTTATCGGTGGTTTAACCTCTACTCCTCCCTCACCGACTACACCCTTGTATCTCAGGAACAAATTGATGGGGCCACTAAAACCAGCACACAGTATCTCAGCACCGGTAGGACGTTATTTGATCCCATGACCGAGATCCCAAAACTGCTGAAATGGTTCAAACAGAACCCTCGCCCTACGCGATCACAGATGGAAATGTACCTTGCGGACATGAACTCCTCGGATTATCGCAAACAGGGAGTGATGCTGCAGTATTCTTCTCTGGCAGTCTGGTTCAAGAATGCAAGAGTCAAATTCAGAAACCGATTTTACAGTAGAGCCAGATCATTGAATATATCAAAAGAAGAGAATATTGACAAAGAAAACTTACCGGTGGACCTCAGTACTCCGGCCCATCTCAGGGAAGATAAAAACTTGGAAAAGCAAAATATGATCAAAGCTGAATCTAGAAATAATAACACAGGGAATTCTCCTGTTAAATCGATTGAGGCTGCGAAACATGCCAGGAAAGATTCTCCACCCACTGGGCCTTTAAATGGTGTGCCACCAGGTAGCGGCCAGCCGGTGCTCTTTGTTCCTGCCCCAGCCCACTTCACAAACGGACAAATGTTGACCCAGATACCATCGCAGATGCTTATGCAACCGCAGCAGATAGCGTTGCAGCAGAACATCGCTGCCTTCCCGAGGCATGGTCTAGTCGGTCAAGCCCCGATGGGCCTGCAACCCCATGTCATGGTGGGTCAGACCCCGGTACCGGTCCAGCCACAGTTTACACCCTTTGTAGACATGAGAAGAATGCCTGACTATAATAGTCCTAGTGCCTCACAACCATCAGCCATTGCCAACAGTAATGATTTGCCACGAAGTACCCAGCAACCTCAGCTTAGTATTCCAAACTACACTCCGATAAATTCAACCATTAACGGGGGTACCCCAAACAACAATAACGCTATCATGATAAAAACAGAGGTAGGTGACCACAATGTGTCTTATGAGATGGGGTCACCGGAAGAGCCTGGAAGGGGCCAGCATCATGGGGCCATGCAGGAGTGCATGCCCTCCATTAGCTGTGTACGGATGGCGCATTCCAAACCAACGAGAAAGAGGTTCAATATCGACTATGCCCATGATCTACCTAAACTCCAGAATTGGTTTGAGGAGAACCCACGACCCGACCGGGACCTGATCGAAAGATACGTGGATGAGTTGAACGCCTCCGAGTTTAGGGCCAATCAGCACGAGAGGTATACTCCGCGCGTAGTGTACGTTTGGTTCAAGAATGCTAGAGCAAAACTTCTCAGAGGGCAGAAACTTTCACAGCGTTGGCATCAGATGATATCATCAAATCTGAATGGGGAAGATCAGATAGATGAGAGCTGATGAAAAGTGCTGATCATATTTACAAGAGATACTGAATATTCATGAGTCAATCAAATAAATTTAAATAGATGATGAATAATTAGTATTCATAATATTGTCAAGCTAATAAGCAGTGTTTTTGGATCAGAATTTTGATGAAAATTTATTCTTTAATGAGAACTTGAGAAGTGAAAATAAAAAACATTTGAGGAGAGGTGATTTATATTCATAAAATGAAAGCTAGTCAATGTTATTTAAATTGATTAAGGCTGATGAATATTCATAAATGATGACAGCCTAATAGGCCTTTCGAAGCCTTTAAGATATGAATATTCATAGTCTTTGAAAGCTATAATATTCATAATTAATTGAAGCAGATTGATATTCGTGTTAGTCAGAAGTCTCATAGATCGTTCAGGTAGTATGTAATCATTGTAATTTAAATTGCTTAGAGCAATTATTCATAACTGATGGAAGCTGATTGGTATTTGTGATTTGTATTAATTGAATTTATTTAGGCTGAGGAATACTCAGTCTTGAAAGCTCATGAATATTCATAACTGATGGAAGCTGATTGATATTGGGGATAATTTGAATTGATTTGGACTGATGAATATTCAGTCTTTGAAAGGTTATAAATATTCATAACTGATGGAAGCTGATTGGTATTTGTGATTTGTGTTAATTTGAATTGATTTGGGCTGATGAATATTCATAGTCTTTGAAAGGTCATAAATATTCATAACTGATGGAAGCTGATTAGTATTTGTGTTAGTCACATAAAGTTGCCTTGAATATTTTGCAAAATATTCCTATAATTTATAATCTCAGTTTTTAAGGAGGAAGCATATTCTCCACTGATAGTAGGCTGATTAACTGAAACACCACCCACTTCGCCAGTTATTTTCCGATAGGTGTGCTGTTCCATTGGATAACTGCAAGCCGATAGGCCCTATCCACCTATCGGTAGGTTATGGTTTGTTATTGTTTAGCTTAGGGTAGGTGTTTAGCTTGGAGTACTTCAACGTAATAGGTGTGTGTGCCCTTGGATTACTGCAAGCCAATAGGGCCTATCTAACTGGCGAATTGGCGGGAAACACTCAATTGGTAATCTTTTGTTGAGATGTGTGATGTTGATATTTCTGTGTGTAATGTAGAATCAAATGTAAAGACTTGTTGTAAAGTGACTTGCTACAGATAATGCACATTCTCTCTCCTAGTATTTTGTTGTAAATTACCTTGTCACTTGCAATTACGTTAGTTATTTGATCAGGGTGGTAGCCCAGATTTACTTGAGGCTTTAGAAGGGTTTAGATTTCTGTTGATGTTATAATTCTTGTCTGGCTTGTCCCTGATATCCACGAAGACTGATATATTAGATTATAGTTATAGTTCACCTACAGCCTAACCACACATCAATGAAGCTCAACATGGCCTGTTTGGCCGATATTAATAATCATGTTAATAATCAAGTTAGATTACAGATGATAATGAATGGTTCCATTGCTGATCCAATCACAGAGTTGAGTCTTTGTGGTCAAAATGAATATTCATAAGTTAGATTACATCATATATACATTATGTTTTATTACTGATCCCCAATTAAGACTCACCCTGTTGAATAATTTATAGATTATATCATTATTATTTATTGTCGAAGCCCAAGAAGATTAGCGGAGTTAAGACTGTAGGACCAAACTGATACACTGTGGTTACCAACAATGCCATAACAAAAACAAGATTGTGTGGCGAGATCATGAAGGTGGTAATTTTGTACAATTTTTAAGTGGTTGGGGGGGATGCAAACTGAAAAGGCTACTTTTGTACACTTGTGAAAATATTGATAATTGTAAATGATCCCATAGTTGTTTAAGAGTTTGAAGTTTTTTTTAATGGAGGCTTTTTTGATAAAATTCCCAAAATGAGGCTTATATATTAATCAGTTATTCAACAGTTGTGTAGTTTAACATCTGGCTACAGTCTCCTCCAATTAAATATATTTACCCTATGAATGATATTTCAATTAAATATGAATATTTTTCTTGTATTAAGAGGCTCTTGTTTATATATAGAACTCTTCTCCAAGTCACATGACCACTTTCTGTTATTTTAACTTAATTTCTCCTTATGAATATTCATGACCTTTATGAAATTGTGGCTTATTCTTTGCTGAATCTTAGTGTGGTTGCTGGTTGTTAGGAAATGTTTAAGATAATGCAAACCTTTTTAGTATAATATATGTTCTTTTTTAGTTCTTTTTTTTCTAATTTTTTATTGTATCATTTTTTGGTGAGGATTCTTAAGTTATTGTAAATTACTTTTAGATATGTTAATAACCTGTTGAATATTCATTATATAGTGATGCTGACTAATGGTCAATTTACATAGTGCCTGTGTCTTGTCATAACAAGGAATTGTACATATTCACTCTATTCTTCGGGGATACTCCCAGTGAAAGTCTTTCGTTTAAAATGTTATTACACATTGTTTTTATCTTTGGTTTTTTTGCAATTTAATAATTTCTTCATTAAATATTGTTAAGTTATATTATGCACACATTCCTTTGAACCAAATGCAATTGATTTGCATTGATATGGATTGATTCATTGTGTAGGGGTGTTAGGGAAGTGGGTAGCATAAGGGTAACGGCTAGGATCAATTAAAATGGGGGGGGGGGGGGTAACCAAACTCAGTGACTAAACCGAATTGAGACCAACACAGATTAGTGCCCACCCTTAATGGGAGAAAACCTAGATTGATGGCCACCCCTACCCCTTATTGGGGTATGATGATGCCCACTCAGTCTGGGGGAAACCCAAATTTAGAGAAATCAGATTAGTGACCAACCCTAATTTGGGGTCAACAAAGTTGGATGGCTATCCCATGCTGAGGTTAGCTCTGGTATGGGTTCAATCCCATTTGGGTTAGTGTCAGATACTATGTATTCATCGGCATTGGAAATCTTATATTCTATTGACCCCTGGTTGTCCCCCAATCTGGATTTAGAAGCAGCCCCATATTTGGGCCAACCCAAACTGGGGGTAACCAGGGGGTGGGGGCTAATTTAAGTAGCATATGTATGCTTGGTGACTGGGTAGCATTAATGTTGCCGAATACCAAATCCCGTTGGGGAGGCGGAGATTTGAGTGAACCAATTTCTGTATTCTTATGGCAAACTAGCACACCATGGTAATGTCATTTATATGTGGCATTGGTGTACATGGGTGGGGGAAACGTACCCCACCAGCCTACTCTCTATTTTATTTGAGAGTTCTAGCCCATGCATCATTGAAATTCATCACAGATTCCAAGACGTTATCAAATTAAAATGTGTCAGACATTGATTAGTTGGTCGTGCTTTATATTTAAAGTATGGGTAGAAATGATATGTTTACCTTGATGCATGTTATACATTTATCATTATGTTACTATTAGTAGCTGGATTTGGGTCAGGAAAACCCCCATCTCTCACCCTCCCCTGCCTCTGGTGTCCTAGCTATGGTGTGGCATTTACAGCTCCCTCAGTTGACAGAATTAACACAGGAAGTATTTTATTAGAATTTTTTTATTCATTCAATTTCTACTTTTTGTAGTAAATTTAATGTGCAATAGGCATTTAAAAAAATAATCATGTATATGTAACCTAGTGCAAACACTAGATTGGAGTGTTAATTCACTATAACAAGATCATGTACCTACAGGCTACAAGGCAACCATGGAATAATCTAGCATGAGGACATCTGATTTTGGGAGGTTAAGTTTTATTCCACTTCAGGACAAAGAGATCCACAAGATGATTACATTGTCATAGGAAGAGGGGGGGGGGGGGTGTTCCACCCCCACCCAATCTGTCCAAATTATTTAAAAAAAATAATAGAAACTAAAATATCGATCAACATTGATTGATTTTCATGGTATATATTAAGGTGTAAATACCATCGACAGCTCTACCAGAAATACCATTCTACTCCCGCCCCCAACTATATTTCCATGATCCCAGTAGCTTTCATAATTTCCGATATATATATATTTTTAAATCTGCCTAAACACAGGAATGTTTAGGTTATAGTCACGGTGACTAGGTATATGCAGTGATGGCACCATACCTTTGATAATGGGG
>JAODAF010578081.1:0-10779 GCA_027574765.1 Molpadia intermedia
TAAATCAATAATTGCTAACTTGGATTAATCTCACAGTTGGTGTTGCTTAAGTTGAGTACAGAAATCCTTTGGTGTTTAGAACATGTCAAGAGTAATTTTAAAGTCAAATTATAAAAACAATTGTAATCATGGTACTTTCTACGGTTAATCTATAATAAACTTGACATGGTACGGTATAGGTTATCATAGTGTAATCTTGAAGCTTTATGGCAAGGATTCATAAAGCCTTCTTGGCTTTCTGGTTATTTGACCGAGACTATTTTGTTCCTATCTATATTTCTTGATGTGCTTGACAACGGGAACCATTTTGAAAAATAATTAGCTCCTATAATACCTCTGAAAAGTGACGGCTAACTTGGTTAGAGCTCACTATTCAGTGAGAAAATTGACGAATGAGGTGTCATTTTCCACTAATTCTGGTATTACAAATCAAGTGAAATTGTTATTGTAGAGTTTCGGGATTATGCAGACCTCTAAATACAAGATGACCGTTGCCCATTATCTTGAAAAATGCCAAACTAATATCTCTGGCACCAGATGTTCTAAAACTGTCTAAATGTTTGCAAAAATACCATGCGCAAAATAGTAACTAACTGAAGCTTTAAGTGTTCAACATTTATATAGATCTATATTGGTCAATATATGCTGAACAGTGTAACAAAATGTCGCGAAGTCATCGTACGACCATTTATTAGTATTGCACTGGATAAATACGTAGGCTCAAAACGTGCGATGGCTAGTACAAGTTTTCCTAACAAAGCCCGACGGGCTAAGAAAGAATTCAGTAAAATGTTATTTAGAGGATTTTTTAATGTACACAAAAAGAAACATCCTCTTTTACCTTCAAATTTCTCCGTAATCCGCGTTCGTAACCTTACAGAACAGTAAAATTCATACAAGGAACCACTGACAACCAGTTGAACGCTTAACGGCACACCAGTGTGTATAATCAAAGTACACAGATATTTGCGAATGATGACAGTTCATCCGCCCGGTCGGTCATCTATTCTCAAAAGGTAAACCGCTGGAAAACGCATTGCATTTGAGACGAATCTCTCTGTCACGACAAACATTAGGGAGAAAATAGTCGATGTAATGACAAGGATGGTCTGGCCATCAGTTATAATGACATATATATGCTGCGAGATTTATTGGTGGACCTAAAGCGCTCAAGCGAACTAGCTGCAGAAAACCTGCAGTCGCTATAGTCGATAACGATATATATAACGAAGTGTGTTACTCTGACCAGTGCAATCGAACAAGACAGTAAAGCGTTGGGACCCAGCTATCAGGAAGGACCCAGATGATCAGAGAACTCTTCCTGGCACATCCGTGCAATGAACTATTGGTGTAACCCATGGCCAGGGCTCAAGATGATCGCACGAGAATATAGCCAGAAAAAACATACTGCTTGGGCGTTCTGTCAGCTCCAGCATATCAAACTAGACGAGAACATACCCAGTAAGACGATTCTCTATGATGTGATGTGTGAGCTTGCAAAACCAATCGAAAAAGATGCCTTTTGCAATAATTGTTGGCCATCCTCCTGTCTACAATAGCAATGCCACAATTAGTGGAAAATTACACCTCGTTCGGCCTTCTAGCCCATCTGGTGCCAGATATATTACATTTTATGTTTATCAAGATGGCGTCGGCGGTCATTTTGAATATTGTTAGCCGTCACTTTTCAAAGGTGCATAGGAGCAAACCTTTCTCTAAAAAGGTCCCGGTTGTCAAAAGCATCAAGAAAAATAGGTAGAAATATAATGGTCACTGGTTCCAAGAAAATTACCCTAATATACTGCATTGCTTTTTGAGAACATGAATATTATCAGTTAAAACTTTTACACAAATTACACAGGGGAATTACGTCAGCTGGTCGTGGAAAACGTTGTCCACCCAAGACACACTCAATTATAACCTTTCTATAATTTGCGCAGACACTTTTTGCATAATCTGCAATAAAAAATGCCCAAAGTAATATCAATAAAGGAGAACCTAAAATTTGCACTCTTAAATATTTTGAAGATACTATGACACATACCGTTTGTTAACTTGTGATGTATAACGCCAAGGCGCGCCAAAGAGGCTAACGAATATTTATTTTATAAAAATACTCGGTGTATATATACAATTTTATAAGTTATTAACAAATACACGAGAGAAAATGAATTCAAATAAACACAATTAGTTAAACACAAAATCAACAGACAGCACTGAAATCTGGATAAATAATGAAGCCATTATTTACACATCGAACTTGGACCTTGCTGATCGGGTTACACATTCAAACAGGTATTCGGGTTTTGTGATCTAGCTAGTATGCCAGCAGAAGTTCTTAATTCGATGGCGTGGGTTCGCGAAAATTCTTCACCGCTGCCGAATTTTCTATTGTATTATGTACAGTGTAATTTTCTCCCATAATTAACAACCTTCTCGTGTGAGAAATTTATGCACAACAACTCTCTCTGCCTGGATTAGATAGTTTACGGTGATCAGATGAAGACCATTAGTTACGAATAACAACAAGAACTGCATTGGAATATATTCTAACTGTATGATGTTTACTATCGTATTTCATGTAGACAGCACTTGTGGCGCATAAACAGCTGTGTCCATTGGCTGGTGGCAGGCCAGGATGAATGTGCAAGGAATGAACCTCTACACTACTTGTTTATTGTGAAATCACACGGTATCTTCTTTGTCAATCAAGCAATAGCCCCATCCTTTCTTTTAAATTCAATCCGACGAAGACGGCTGTACTTCAATTTTAAAAGTTAATTTTTAATTGCGTTTCGTTCATTCAATTAATATTTCATAGAATCTGTTTCCATTCACTCAACATCTTCACATTAACATAAGACATAATATCAAATTTGTATCTCTTCGTCTCTTGGCGTACATCTTTTTTTGTAAACATGTCAGATATTAAATCCAGCTTTAATAAGAAGACTTTTAGATGATCAAACTCTATATTTTCTGGGTTTCAAATCTAGTTTACTGCGCCGAAATACGGTTATTGGATGCCGGTGCTTTGTTGATATTTCTCGAAAGAAGTGAAACGGTAATAACAATAAATTCAAACAATTGCTTTATATCGACGCCACTATTAAAAATTTGACTAGACTCTTTTATCTCTTTCAATTGTATGGGAAAAAACGATCAATCAAACTTTATCTGTGTAATCGCATAACTGTGATCATTTTTCATTTTCGAAGGTCTTTCTTTAAGGATCATGAAATGTTAAGCTTGCTTTCGTATACGGTTGACGAAATCAATTGGGTGAAAACCCTTTATTAACTTTCATCTTGTAACCAAGTGTTAACTACTTTTACAAGGACAGATTTACTGATCCTTTACTGAAAGATATTTTGATGTTTATTAATGTCAGTGATAGTGCTATAAATAACCACGGTGGTGAAGAGGTGCATCAACCACAAATAAATATTTTGAAATCTCATGTCTTAAACTTAGTGAAATTATGAATAGCGGAATGTGTTTGAATAGTGTGGAGGTGACCAACAAACAAAAACACAATTAATTCTGGTAGAAAACCACAAATTTAGGGTGTTACTCATTGGAGCACCCCGCCCCCTTAATACTCCCTGTCTAGGTCGATTGCCGTGTATATAGATATAGTATGTAGTGTGTTTCCTTTATATGAAAATTAATCATGGAAATTCATCGGCATAAATGAAGATGGCGATGGTGCGGGTTTTGAAAAAGCTCGCACTGACAAACGTGTATCGAGTTGGAAACAGGTGAATAGGGTCACACATGGCGTACTAACATAAATGCTCTAGTGCATTATAGGTATTCCATGGAGTTACGGATCTCATCGCTATCAGCTTATCATTCGACTGTCTTTTGAATGTATTCTGCCAATCGTCAAAACTTGCATGTGACCTTTGAAGTCATGAATTTAGATAGGAAATTAAAACAAAGTATTGCTATAATTCATTACACTTTACTTGATCTTTGACCTCAAGATAATCCTAGACACAAGTTTAGGTCATGAGTTCATGTACCAAAAAGTTAGAAAAAAATGTCTAGGGTGCCAAAATGTTATCAAAATAAAATGTACATTTTACTATTGACATATTTTTTATATTAGTTGACATAATGTGACTATTATATGCAAGTTAATAAATAGTTGTTATTATATATTTGCAAAGGTCTCATGTATTAAACTAGAACTAGGTCTGTGGTGTCACATTTGCATTAATAAAATACATTGACCCTATAATGCATGGAATTTTACCTTTGCATGTTTTTGGAAGATTGTTTTATACCGTATAATTAATTATATGCTAATATATTCGGATATTTACATTAAACAAAATATAAAGTTTATAACTTCGAGCCTTTTATTGAGAAAATGCGAACCATTGGAGGCATTCGGTCACCCATGGATACCCATATGACATATTTCATTGCCATGACAACTGTTGCAACCGGAAACCTCTATTAATGTTTGACATACCTTACCTCTGACCTAATGGGCGATGAGAAAATAAAAACAGAGTAACCGTAGTCACCGTATTATGTTCTTTCTTATATAAGTGTGTTCTTACATATCATCCGTTTTCTAGTTACAATCTTAGGGTACGATATTACGAAATAAGTCGCCGCAAATGAAAACTTGTAGAACATATTAACTTTATGCGCGAATGCAAGTTCTCTTTAATCATAGCGAAACGAATTTATCTTTTCAATTGCAATTAACTCCGAAGCCGTCTAATTTATGAGATTTTAAAGGTTCACTCGTTATTGGACATCAAATAACCTCGAGACTTATTATTTTCAATATAGTTATGTCTCAAACAAAACGACAAAGATTGATGAATAGTAGATAGATACGCGATAGTCGATCGTATACGCAAATTATGTCTGTGCAATAAAATAGTTTATCCAAATATAAGACTAAAGGTTGCTAGAGATGGTTCAATAATTCGCTCTGATTTGTAGATCAGTAAAGGAATATTACTCCAGTCCATTGCTCATTTAAAGAACTATACGTGACTATGTGTGTGTTGACAAATTTCATGATTGACTATTTCGTTGATAAATTGTGTATTGTATTATATTTCATGTATAGTTTGTATCTCATTTCCTATTACACGGAATTTGATATTCATGAAAGGGTTTCTTCGAATCCAGTTACACAGTATCGCTACAGTAATTAGTGCATTTTGTGCAAACTGACGTTATAATATTTTTTAATGTTACATGTGTACATTTCACATGATTCCGGGTATTACAATGGCAATGACTAATATGTCTATCTGTGTACTATTTAGGTCATTAAATTGAATATCCTAATACGGGATCAATATAATTATTTTACGCACTACATCTGTTTAGCTAGCAACCATGTATGAATCACAGTATCTCATATACGAATCCTATAGCATGCTTTGGTGACCATGATGTTTCCTAAGCATTCCCAAGTCTTATTTGACTGATTTCTAGGCGAAAATTAAACAACCAATATTGCTTCGCTGGCCATTGCCAAGGAGTTGCTTTACAGAGTGCTGACACATGCATATAGGGCTCAACGATCTTTCTTTGTCACGATTGTGCGCGTTGTTAGAAAGACAATTATACTCCGCCACCAGTTTTCAGCAATTCAGAAAACGCCCAACGCTATATATCTGACACAACACTTACTCTGTCCGTATCGCATTTTATATTTGTTATGAAAAGAGGTATTTTTATATTTTTTAACAGTTTAAGGAATTTGTTCGCCTCACAGTACTAACATTGATGCGATATTTAAAGTTTTACTCCTTTTAAAGTATTTCTCCTTTTAAAGTATTTACATTTTAAATTAAGAAAATAATCAATTAGGCAATTAGTATACTACGGTGACTTAACATGAACGCGAACGTGATTAGCAGTTTTCGTTCGCATTTTAGTTATTCACTCATTAAATGATATTATCCTCAATAATGGCGTGGGTAGAATGTTATTTGACACACACGTGACATGGTATGACTCTAGATGTACGGGCAAATGCTTAATAAACTGTGTCGCTTTTTTATACCATTTTCAAAGATATATTTTACCATCTGAAATCTAATTATCAATATTACAAGGATAATCAAGGATATGATAAATTTTGGGACTCCGAACTACCTAATTAGGTAAAGGTGACTATGGAACGTCATGGTGCTGAATATCATCCACCATTAATATCCAGAAATATTTTGATGGAAATTATGACGATTGAATTTATCTAGTTAATCAAATATTGAATATTAACATCGCCATATCATTTATACAGACTTCATTGATTATATGATGGTTCACATGCAATGGAAATGCATAACATAATAATATCCACACCTGTTTTCATATGCAAGACTTGTAGTCTTATAACAACAGCGCGAAAACTCGAAACAGTCGGTAGAAAACATACACGTTAATATGCAAATTAGAGCACGCCGGTGGTGGTAAAACAATATCAGGAATGAGTAAGGATATTTATGTAGTTTATTGAATGTATATTTACGTGAAATTTGGTATTTGAAGCTCAAAATTAAATTAAATTGCATACTTGCATTAAAATGCATTTTGTTATCCCGAGCGTGCTTGCCCCCTAGGGACCTATATTACTTAAAAAAGCCACAAAACGTTATGCTATTTGTATTAATACAATTTATTCGTTTCACTTAAAAAAAGACATAACCTTGCAAGTCACTCATATTAAGGTACCTTGGAATATATTAGTTAAAGTATCTTCATCAATATATGATCGTTTAGCCTCTATAGTTGTGGTTTGCTACATAAAGGTAATGCAGTTATCATGACCGTGTTCCCTGGGCCTCTCTCAATACATAAGTTAAACAAATATGTAAATGACTTACTGTAGGCCTATTATGACAATGTGCTCTCACAGATAGAATGACTAGATAAAGTCATTTTTCTATCAATATTTGGACCCTCGGGTTAATGTCATATTCTGGTGACATTTTATAGAAAATGTCATATTCTTTTCGCGACCGGCAAACTGTTTTGTCTTGTTTTACAAGTAGGCAAACACAAATATAGTAAGGCTAATATTTAGCACGTGCACGGACGTACATAATTCATAATTGTTAAGTAAAGCACGACAATTCTAAAGACATGAAACCCCCAAAAACAAACTTAAGGAAGTTTTCTATGCCATCGCCAAGCACAAAGCTTCAATTTCGGGCTTGTTTAAATCAGAAACATGATAATCTTAACACCCAATTTATATTATTTAAAAATATCATACCTATGGGAATGGATACTATTACAGTTTTACGTTTAAGGTGGATATATATATTGATATGTTTTCACACCTGTTCGCATATCAATATAAAAATAGACAATTTATTTAGACAATTTATAATATACTAAAAATATAATAAAGGAAAGAATCCGACTCACGTATCCGAGTAGTTACGATTTACGTTTATTTCGAACGAATCAAGTTTCATGCTGTTAATTTCCATACTTCAAAAGCCCTAGAGTTGCAAAATAGTTTTTTATAAGAAATACAACTGAAAGAAGTATTTTTATTATTATATCAGTTGATAAACCCAGGACGATAATCACCTACGTTTCTCAAAGGAATACTGGTAGTAAATTGATCAACATAATGCAGTCAGGATATTAATATACCTTCTGCAAGATACAACTTACATTGTAATAAGATACGGATCACGTAATGGATTCTGTGTTATCTCTGGCTAGACCAGGCCATCGACAGGTTTATTATTACAGCTGAAAAGCGTCATTGAAAGTTGTAAGAATATCTCGCGGCAATTCATGACCAACGGATTTTTTAAAGCTTGTTTTATCCTGACCTATTTCCATTTACCGTACGGTACATATGTTTAGATAATTTGTTCTGCTCAAAAAATGGTACATACATAGGTCTATGCGAGGGGACAAAATTACACCTATACGATAATGGCTTGTGCAACAGTACATGCACAATTGCCTAAATACTAAAATATGCTCCACTCTACCATACCATAATGATATTTTATACTTTGATACGATATGCTATACCATACCGTAACGTACCATACATACCGTATCGTGCCATAGTAAACCATATTATATCATAACAATAACCATATTGAGAATACTGAAATAATATTTTAAATGATGCCATAAATATAATCCTATACCAAGTAATAACAGCGTATATTGCATTTAGTGAACTTTAATGTATTGTGAAAGTGTGGGATTAGCCTGTTTCTAATATCGTAAACTATTTTGCAATAACGTATTCCATTGTATATTTTACAAATTACCTAACTGTGCATTTCTGTGGAACAATTTTAGAGTAGGACTAACGATCGTATGTTAACGTTTCGTTATTATGAGCTTTTGAGAAAATAGTAGCCTATAACATATATCAAAGTAATTAATGTTTAAATATGTGGTACAGCTATTCGTCAGTTACTATTGCAAAATTCATGGAAAATGTATAAATGGCCGAACTTGTGGAACACTGTCTGTGATGAAAAGAACGAGGAACGAATTCAGTTGGTTCCGACTAATGTAGGCCTAGATGGAAGGCTCGACTATATTAGCGTAACTGGTGGTGTTATACCGTCTGCATTAATTTGTATTTTGCATATCCTCTTTGTACGAAATAAGCACACTTACATGACTATTATTCTCTTACGTCCCATATGAGCAGCGGTTAGAATGGCATTATTTATGTCACTTAATGTTCGAGGTTCGATCCCGTGTTGCCAATTCATGTTAGGTATCGGTGACACGGGTAACTTGTATCTTCAAAATTATAGTATGTAAACGAGAAATTATGCTACGGATTGTTGTTCATACACACAAATTAGAGGTGTGTTCTAGGCCTACGTAGGACGTTAATGCTGCTATCATTATGGAACATTCAACTCTTTGAAGTTTAGTCATTCCGTGCTATGAGGGATCGTATACCTTTAACCACAAATTTGTCATGAGCCCCTTTTAACGCATTAACAGTCAATTTGGAAGGATTATTTGAGCAATGCTACTAGAAGGTCATATATATATAAAACTGCAAGCTAGGCTGGGAAGCCTCTCACATTTCTGTAAGATTTCAGCAATTGCCCTCTAATTTTGTCTAACGGATGTAACAGTTGCTAATTCAGATGAAGATGGAAAATAACATGTTGACAGATCTCGCCCACTCGCAGACTGATGGAGTGTTTATATGTTCTGTACTAATTTATTGTGACATAGAAAATATCTGGCAGCTTCAAGACGTGAATTCATTTGCACCAAGAGTATTGGCTTTGAATTTGATGAATCACCCATTTAGGTTATAATGTTACGCCATGATAATATACCTCTGGCCCCATGACAACGAAAGATTAATGTTGTCTGAATTAATATGACAAAATGTGAGTGTGAAGTGACACCACTGATATTTGATTCGACATTTCAATGGAAGTTACGTACATGTCGTAAGAATACTTTATTATGAAACTCGATATGAAAAGCGAAAAATAACTTTCGAAGATAGGATAGAAAAAGTGTTCAAATTCTCACGTTAGCTTCAAAAAAATCCTTATTTACAACATCGTAGTATGTTAACGCTGGTCGTCAAGTTTGTTACTTAATGATTGATCTCGTGGCTACTTTCTGTCGCACAAATGCTATAAATTAATACTTCAATGATAAAGAAGGATTATTTCTATGTATAATAGCACTAGGTATATATGTACGTCGGTAAGTCTGAAACAAATAGATCTAAAGCCCCGCGTGGGCCCTGTTTGTATCGATCAAGTACTCGTATTTCGTTTACACGTTCGTTTACAGCACTTCATCTGCCTGCATGCTTGCCCTTTTATCACGATTACTTGTAAACACAACCGTACCGGGATATGACATTTACGATATAGCATGACTCTATTTCATGGTCATAAGAAGGACACACTTGTATTGAGTGAATACGTGTCTATCAAACTCGTCCACGGACGTTGAAAAAGTGGCCATCATATGATCTGGCGTCTAAGATCTTCAAGAACTCGGAATAAATTAGATTGTATTTATGATGGGTCTGTTGCCAGATAGAACTAAATTGTAATAAGATCATAACGCCTTTGGGTGATCCTATTTATGATTGAAAATCGGTGACACGTGAAAATAAAATATTTAATATAGGTCGTCATATTCCTGAAGGTTAAATATATAATAGTTGTCTTCGAGACATAATCCGATTTGTAAAGTAAAACATTTTGATATTGACGTATTATTAATTTAAGTGCACCGATTCCTAATAATAAACACTTATGCACGTTGTAATGTTGTCATGTATATAAACTGTATATCTGTTTGTGACTTGTTCTGCTTATTCACAGGACACGTGGACACGTGCCCGACACCCACTGCACCCAAATTAAGCCTTGTATATGTAAAATTAGTGCGTAAATATGACTGTGCCCCAAATATTGGGCTGAGTCCTCTTCCATTAGAAATCGGTGTCCGGGTCTATGTGTTTCTTTTTACTTATATGAATGTATGTTGTCAAAGTTATGTGGCGATTATTATGATTACTATATAAAACTATGATTAGCCTAATGGACCCACCCAATAATTGTCCACCAATACTACGATTACCCATTAACCCCATGCTGCCTAATTAATGTTGCGTTTATAATGTATACGGCCTATCTTTCAGATACGAATGTTCAATATCATATATCGGCGATTGCTATCTGTTATTTTCGCCCTTCAGCTTATAATAAACTTTGACATGACCTTTATGGTACAAGAGTTGTTTGTGACAAT
>JAODAF010579192.1:0-13921 GCA_027574765.1 Molpadia intermedia
TTACGTGCCACAAGCTCTACCGACTAAGCTATCGTAACTCATCCGGTGAAAGCCATTGCAGCAAGGAACTAGAACCTCACGTAACTCAATATTCCCCAGACGCCATCAATTTGACTCTGCAAGCCGTAATGAAATAATGAATGACTCATTAATATATCGACTAAAATCTGCAAATAAATCAAATTCCTTTCCGTATTCCGGTACAACATGCAGAGTTCAATTGATGGCGTTTGAGGAGTTGAGTTGAGTTGCGTCAGTTTCGAGTTCCTTGCCGCAATGTCTTTCGCCAGATGAGTTACACGTAAAGAAACAAATGTAGGTTGGAGTCCTGCTCGTGCTCAAATTTCCCCAATACTCAAAAACTTATTTCCCTTGTTCATAAAAGCGAGGCGCCAGTACTTGGGTCGAATTCCTTTCGTTGTGTTTGTTATTGTCTATATAGTCATCACCCAATCATTCATTATATATTATATAATATATATATACAATGAAAGGAATTGCTTTATTTGCAGATTTTAGTCCATATATAATCCTCCTGTTTGACCTCGACTGTCCCAGTGTCGTGGACAGGTTTTCACCGTGGCTGAATTTTCACTGGCTCACTGGTCACTGCTTAAACAGTATAACATGTAGGTTACTAGTGTGCATGATAGTCCCACGGGCAAGTAGTTGAACAAATCAATACGTTACTCCTATTGTAAACACCGTCATGATATGACAAGTCCGTGAGTCCACAGTTGAGTCGATTTATTAAAATTTGCGTACCTTTGTTAATTAAATCTCTTTGATAGTTTATCAAGATGGCGGGCATGACCTGTATAATCGATTGGGGCAGGAAATCTGTGTCGGGTGAAGCTTCCTGAAGACTTTCAGGAATGGAAAATAATCCTAGTTATATGACGTCATGAGAACCTATTCTCTGACGAGTGCATGACGAAGTCGACATATAAATGGTGTGTCATTTAGAAAGAGTAATTTACAAACATAGCGCATATGGGACTGTTAAATTAGTAGATATAAACGTGAACATCATTTAGATTGAAATTGGGCTTTCCACGAGAAAAGTACTCGGATTGCTTAATTTCACACTTCATTTCCATTCACATAGAAGAAGAAGAAATTATATATTTATACACAGTGTTAACGAAAGTTTCGCGGGGAAGAATCTCCACGAGAAAATGTCAACGGCCAGTGTATGCCCCCAAAGGGCAAAATTATTTATTTTTCAGTCGAACTGCATTGACATTACAAGGCCATATGCTACCTTTTATATATTACTTCGCTTTGCTAAGGATGTTGTCGTAAAATGTTGTAATTTGTGGGATAAGATTGCGCTAATAATGAACACTTTAATTAAAAAATGATAATTCTTTATAATAGTAAACAATTCTATGTAATCATATTATGCAACACGCTAACTATATGGTTACTACTATAGACAGAAGGCGTGGTTTCTATGACGTATAACGTGTATCATGGTTGGTCGTATCCACATATGCAAATGATAAGCGTGCCCGTTTGGACCTATCAGATAACACACGCGTGTTGCATGATTGCATATGATATGCCTACCTGTTGTTAAATATAGATGAAATCCATTTTGTTGCACGCCTAGAAACACATAAACATAACAAAACTGCCCCCCCCCCCCTTCCAGGAAGGAAACGTTCAAGTTGAAGTTGACAAAGGTCATTTTGGAACAAGATAACTATATCTACCCCTTTGTTGTACCCGATAAATACTTTGACCTCTTATCACTTTATTGAACCACTTTTCAAACTAAGTGGTGTTGATTGTTGAACCCCAAACATTTCAACCAAATTGCTAGAATTTTAACTAATGCTTGACCTTTAGAATAGAAACAATAAAAAAGTAATTAATATTGAACATTAAGTTAATCTCTTGATACAGCAACGAGAGTCTGAGAGAACAAACTGGTTTCGAGCAAACGATCTAGTTTTATGTTGATAAAAATTATTATATAAACGATAAAGACACGTTTTTCCCTTCCTCTCTCAATCATCCACACATCGTCAAATGCACGTCGTTCAAAACAATGGAATCAAAACATAGATTAAAATAATTTAATTTATAATAAATTAAAAATAAATATTCGCTTTTACTGTAATGAGTATTATATTAAGCATTAAATGCTTGATTCCGTTGATTGGTATATATTAGTACTTTGGGAGTATTTTCTTCTTGTGATGAACTCACACATGCACACACCGAGCAATTAACTCGAGTACAAACAGCCTATTTAGGATTTAGGATTGATAAAAATTATTTTCACCCCTCCGACCTTTGAGATGTTTCTCAACGTGGATGGGGCATAATCCCAGTTCCCGTAAGTCGATGACTACATTATTAAACAACGCTTCAATGTCAATGACTACCATACAATACGGCTACCGTTATGTGTCATTAGAATTACATTGTAATTCTTTGATATAATACAAACAGCTACGGGCATATCATCTCAACCAAATCCTTTGCATACTTGAGGTGTTCCTGAGATGATGATGATTTCTGAGATTTCGTATAATTTTGTTGATAATTAGTTATCGAATGATAGCAAGGCATCGTGAGCAGGTACCGTATATTACTACGTATCAGATCATATGTAATAGGTTCGCTAGTGCGGGATGTTAGGGAGTGTATAACCTAAGCTATATCCATACCGTATGAAATCCAACTTGAAAACTAGGACGGAGTGAAGAATTGTTTCGGCGACAATAAAGACGATGCGACTGCCTCAAATAAAAATCTGATTAGGACTACAGAAGATTTTTGAAATGCCGTTGCTATGTGGCTTTTAGCGTTTGTTTTTCATTAACAGATGACACGGATAATTATACCGTAGATAAACTTTCGTCAGCCATCCTGAGAGATGAAACCTCAATTCGTTTTTTTTACTAAAAGCAAACATATATGACAGAATTTATTTGCAGTTTCTGATCATCATTTGATCATTAAGGATAAACTACATGTTAATGTGCAATCATGTGCTAATCAAAGAAGAACTTGCTTTGTAGTTTGAGAATCTTGAGTACACTGCTAATTTAGTCATTTACAGAGCGATTACCCCATCAAGTCGTGATAACTAGCGCCTGCTTGCCTGCGGCCGAAGTAGATTTGTAGTAATGGTTTGGTGGAAGTAATTTTTATTTTTGGACATAATGATGGAAACGTGGAACAAAACATACTGTAGTGATTATCAGTTGAATTGGTGATTGAAGTAGAGAAATAACTAGACAACTATAATTATGATAGTCATCGTCAAATGCACATCGTTTAAAACAATGGAATCAAAACATAAAATAATAATCGTGTAAATGTTCCCTTTTACTGTAATGAGTATTATATTAAGCATTAAATGGTTGATTCCGTTGCCAATATTGGTATATATTAGTACTTTTGGAGTGTTTTCTTCTTGCTTCTTGTGATGAACTCACACATGCGCACACTGAGCATTCACCAAATAACTCGAGTACAAACGGCCTATTTAGGATTTCACCAATCTTAGTAAAAAAATGATTTACCGGACCCCTTTGTGGAATAATATTTTTTTAAATGGTGTCTAATTTATAATTTAAAAAGTTGAATTATAACGGATTAGGATTACGTAAATTGCGGAAGTTTTCAGTCAATGTGATTATGTCTTTAAATCAATAAACAATTTAAGACGCTTCAACCTTCGTTTTCATTACAGAAAATAATCCACAGATGACGAACGACTGAAAGGTGTAATTGCCATAGAGGAAGTTGTACGACTGGGAATTGAACCCCACGTCACGTTCTTTGTCACCAGAGAAACAAAATGGCGGAGTACACAGTGAACACTACAAACGCGGATATGTTGGTCACCGAGGCCCTTGATGCGGTGAACAGAAACGATACAGGGACAGTAACCCCTATAGCCGAACGAAATGAATTGTTGGTGATTATGGAACTAGTGGTATCTGGTTTAATTATTGTCTGTGCTCTCTTCGGTAACTTAGTCGTCGTTAACGCTTTGTGGAGAAAAAGAAAGAATCTGACCAGAATGCACTTTTTCATATATCATCTTTGTATTGCTGACATATGCTCGGCCCTTCTGAGCCAATTTCCAATCTTTGTCTGGGACATCACTTTTCTGTTTTACGCTCCAGAGTTTGTTTGCAAACTCGTCAAGTTTTTCGCAGTATTCCCGATTTACCTATCGTCCTATATTCTCATTCTGACGGCTTTCGACAGATACTTGGCAATCTGCCATCCGCTTCTTGGTCTGAGAGGCAATCAAAGATTGCGGATGCGTATCATGGTCGCTTCTGTCTGGGTACTATCGGCAATACTTGCCATGCCACAAATAAAAGTTTTTGGTTTAACATACGTACCACATTATGACGGCTACACATGTTGGGCGCATTTCCCATCAACACTACATGGCCAGATATACGTCACGTATTTTACATTGTTGGTGTTCGTCGTACCTAGCGTTTTATTGGCGATAATATACGGTTTAATTTGCTTAGCTGTTTGGCAAAATATGGGAAAAGCTACGGGTCATACGAAATCTCAGAAACAAGCCAAGACAAACAATGCATCATGCCAGGAACGAGATGAATTGAAAAGAAACGGAAACGAAAGTCAACCCCAACTGTACCGTAGCCACACTGCCGAATCGAGGGTCAACAGGGCAAAAGTTAAAACTATCAAGATGACCCTAACGATAGTAACCGTGTATATCGTCTGCTGGAGCCCATTGTTTTTAGTGACATTTTTCAGTGCCTGGGGTATCCTGACGTTTCCTCGTAAGTACATTGATATTAATTATAATTTTCCTATTCGTGATATGGGTTTAATGTGGGAGGACGTGTCGATGGCAGAGGGCAAAGCCAGAACATGCGAAGCCCGGCCAGAAAATTAATATCAAAATTAAACACCGATAGATGAAATTTCATGGCATCTGAAATCCAAATATAGCAGGGCTTTGTTTGAAAAGGCTTTTGTTTTGACGTCGGTGAAAAATGACGCGCACGCCCCTGCTCCATGGATCCGTCCCTAGATATAGGCTATGCTAAGTTTGCCCAAACCTTTACTGACCTTATGCGCGACTTATTCTAAACTTGCTTGGAAAAATCTTGGAAGAGTACATCACTTCAATGATATATGAACTGGTAACTGTAAAATTACAGTTGATAGCTAAAGGAAGAAGTTTAGGATGATTGTTTTTTTTATAAACTTTCGATCATAGTGGAATTATTCATCGTTTCATTTCTACAATAATATGTAATGGATGTTTGGCCGCTTATCTGACATTCCATATTATACATTACTTTCACACTAATGCCTTACCCCAGGCAGGCTTTATCATTCAATCACAGATGTGATTATACTCGTCGATAACGCTAAAATACAGACTAGAAGCTGCCAGTTGGCTAACCATTAAGAGTATACCAACATTTGCGAACATATGACATCCGATCATGTGACCGTCTGTTGTAATGATCGTGGTTAACAACTTTGCTCTCCGTCGAACTGGATTGCCATTTAAGAGTATAACATTATAAATTCACCAATAAATGTTGTTATTTTGCATTAGCTTTAACAAATATATTAACAAATATAAAGTAGGAAAGTCGAATACCACCGCTGAATTCAAACATCAATACATTCTGGTTAAATTTTACCAGGAGTTGGGTCAGTATGGTACCTACACAAACCTGGTGAAATTGACCAGGAAATCCTAGTTAAAATCAACCAGGAAAATGCCGGACGACCATATTCTTGGTTATGATTTAACCAGGATTTCCTGGTCAATTTCACCAGGATTGTATGAGTAACATATTGAACCAATCCTGGTTAAATTTAACCAGGATGTTTTTAGTGTATTATCCGACCTATACCCCTGTTCTGCTGTTGACGAGTAAACGACAAAGATATAGGAGAACAAGATGCAATATCCTATCTGCATATTCATATATTTATATAGGGTTTTTACACAGGCGTCTACTTTGTTGTAGATGTTGGTACAATATAGGTTCAATAATCTACACACTAAATGCTCCACTCAGCATTGTTTTTAATCAAACCTGAACTATATTTCGGTCTGAAGGATGCAGAGATGTTCATAACATAATCAAATATCGAAACTTGTTACCGCTAGGCTGACATTTTGGATTGTGAGACCAACCTTTAAAAATAATTCGCTGTTAAAAATGTTCAGGCGTATCTCTTTTTTAACAATTAATCCTGGGGTGTTGTAGTGGTAACGTAGGCTATATGTTTTCAAGGCAATCACCTCATTATACATGACACTATACCAACAGTTTAGTCATTACATAACTGTCACCCCTTTCCTATTGTTTCTATTTGGTCTACTGATAACATAAAGAAAAGCTCCCACCCCCTCGCTTTGTTCCAAGGCCAGTAATGGTACTTGTCATCTTGTATATCATCTGACGAACATTTAGTTACTTGGCATTCTTCTTTACAGCGTGGATGGATACTATCTTCAATATTCTGGCGAACATCAACAGTTGTACCAATCCGTGGATTTACCTAGCCTTCAGCGGTTATGTCGTGGGCGCCATAAAGGAACTATTCGGGTACTGTCACGTTTGTACAAAATCAGACCACATACCCATGATAACTACGACTGCACAAGGGGACGATCCATCGGGACGTTATGTCCCTTCCCCGGCTGGCAACCGAACGATGTACACGTCAACTACAGCTATGGATAATAAGATTGACAACAACAATGCCAACTCAGCATTTTAAGCCAAGGCGAGGGATTATAAACAGTCAGGTTTAGACTTCACATACATGACATAGGTCTCTACGACAATGGTTTGTAAAGATACACATAAATGTTTCAATTTCAACTCGGTGAGATCCTTTATACAACGGTCGGTATAACTATGACTAATGGTATATTATATTATAGTGTAACTATAATAAAAATATATATAATAAAAATAGTTGTGCACCTATAGAAATGAATTTGTAAAAATTAATATAGTATGATTTTCATCTCCTAAGCCTCAACAACTGACCTTGTTTTTTTTACAAAAGCGGTGAGATTGACTTTAACTTTTCCCGTAGTAAGAACATTATTCCTCGGCCATGTCGCCCGTTCCGTGAGTAAAGATCGTTCTACCAAGTAATCATCACATTTGTATACATCCTTCATAGCATCATACTTTCCTCAAAAGGGTTGGATGTATATTTAGAAAATTGTCCCAAGTGTTCATTATCCATAACATAGAATACTCAGCATGTTGCGTGGTATTCTTTGTAATACGACCACGGTTGTATGTTTCTATGATGTTTTAATATTTGATGAATCCTTAATAATGTGTGGCAATATCTACGCAATGTAATATAATTTGGTAAAGGATAGTTTCAGCACAAGTTTGAGTTTACCATCCCTCGTTGTATATATTTTTTGTACTAAGGAGGATACGTTTTAAGCATTTATACAAAACCAATGAACCGGGTCGATCTAATGGGACATGCGAAGTGCGAAGGCCAAAGAAAAGCAGAAATATAAATGCTGCCATTTATTTGTTAAATTAAAATTCATACTGAAGTTTCTATATCAGGAGAGAATTTAAATATTTTCTTTCCGGAACGAAGAACCAACCAGCATATAAAATGATTTGTTAGCTTTAGAAGTCTTTCTCTTCTTATTGTTGATATACTATTGTTGTGTAGATTTCGTGATATATATATGAGACAAGATTAAAAAGTATGTTACGTATTTATTATAGATAGGTATGTAGATATTAACAGTCGTTTCAATTTTGAGAGGAATGTAACTTTCGCCAAGTGAAAATATTTCGAAATAATATTAAGCAGTACGAAGTTACTGGTGCTTATTCAGTTTAGTACTCTGTTACATATTACCCTCGTACATATTTCTGATAATTTTACTGTGGTAGTCAAATCAAGCTTATCAAAGGTATCAGTGCTAAAGCGGGTATATATGAAGTCAAAACCGTTCAACGATATTGTTTCATTACCGTATGTTTATGTTGTCACAGAAATATTAACCGCATCCTTTCAATAAATGACCATATCCACGTTAGTACACTAAAGAAACATTTGGTAGACATAAAAGACGTTCGAGGAATGTGATTGTTACCGAGACCCTAACAAAAATAATAATTACCGTATGACCATGTTTGATACGAGTGATCCTTGTGACAGGAACATTTACGCGATGGTGTTTTTGTGCCGTGCTTATAAAATTCAATTACGTTACTTTAAGTCTACGCCGATTACTCTTTCAGTACCATTTACTACTGCAAATTGGTAAACAGTGATAATATGGTTTTAAAACAAATTTGTTCCAAACATTGATGAAACGTAAGACTCGGGGCTTTTAGAACAATGCCAATTAGAGAGCATCATGAACAATTGTTTTATGAAACTAAGGCCCAATGGTCTATATATATCTTCATATGTTGATACAGTATAACACAACAAACCAAACGGGTTAAAACATAGTGAACATGAGTATTGATTTGAATTGTCCATTCCGACATTTAAATATTTATTTTTAAACGTGTTAGTTCAATGTGGTTAGGATGGAGATTCAACGCTTCATATTGGGTATATACGCGCATGCGCTTCTCGTTTTCGTATTTGGGTAAAGTGTCCAGGAAACAGGTGTCCCACCTCTACCATGCCATGACATCGTCCCATATGTTTGAGGCCAATGCCTCCAGCGTATACTAGCAATTGTAAATGATACGGGGAAACCGAGTCGTATAACTCGAAATGAAACTCGTTCTATTGCGTAAATTACGTCAGTTCACTTCGATGTACTGGAACACCAAGCTACTTATTACAAGAAATCATATTATTAAAAACTTTCTTTCTGATTGAAATCTACGCGACATAATTTAGTTCACTTATTACGGTCCCAGTACTATCATTTATATAGGGCATGGTTTCTTCGACGGCTCCAAAAGTAGGTTACTTGCTTGATGTCAAGGAACCCGAGACGAAAAATTGACAAATCAGACTAGTTATATTGATCTAGATTAGAATACGATTAATTAGAGAGAGAGAGAACTTTGTGAACTCTAGTTATATTCATGCTCATTTGATGAAAGTTCTACACTTCTAGGTGTGGAATTTGATGATTCGAATTATATCTCATTCTTCATTAAAGGGTTTCCAACATGCTAGATTGAGATCGAGAATTATGAGGACAAATGTTGTTATATACAGGGAGCTATTGATCTGCTAAACCATAAATATTGTCTGAATATAAACAACAACGAATAGGAAGTAGAATATGAAACTCTGAATTTACGATAAAATTGATGAGATGGAAGAAATATTTAATAAAAGTCTACAAATAGTAAAAAGTACAAACAATTTGATGCACTTGATCTAACTTGTAATTATAAGGGTATCAAAATTTTCCCTGGTCTACTATCTATGTTTTCCTGTTTCGGTATTTATATAAAGTTTGATACCGGTACTTATTTCTAACAAAGAAAATACAAAACATTGTGAAATATAGTTTTGAAACACAAGAAAAACTAAATAAATTGATATTTTAACGGGAAGTTTTCAGTGGTTGAAAAATAATTAATATGATGAATTTTGACTATTTCAAATTAAATGGACAAACGAAATAAGTACACTATAAAGTTTAAGAAGGAGCATATACTCTTTGAACTATTAATAAATATTTATGACATTTTTGAAAACAGTTGACTATTTGTAAATAAGTTATACCTAAAATGTGACATGTTTTCATCCATGTTTGAAAGATCAGTCTTGCAACCACTAGGTTTATCTTAAAGGTAATGTTTCATCGTTCTTGTTGTGGTGAAAATTGCACTAATTTGGACCATGCATATATGTTTCAGAAATTATTGCATAAACCATACAATTTATGACATGATTAAAGAATGTATAAGAGAAAAGGGTAAATGGAATTATTTTGGAATATACTTTTGGTGGCTAATGTAAATTTTGAAGAGCTGTGTGACAATACGCTACAACTATCAAATTGTCTTTCAATCCGTAAAGGCAATTGTGCCGCAAATATAATCTGAAGTGGCCAGATCGGAAGTGTAGCCCAGTTAATCATCACTTCACGAAGGCAACTTGCTGGTATATTGTACTCTGCTAACAGCAAAATATATTCATAATTTACGCTGATCAGTCAGTGTAAAAACGTTTACGATTTCAAAGCAGTATCATATTATCACATTAATTACAACACGCCAGATGGCAATACAAATTGATAAGATGGTTTGTAGATAATTGGAAATTAAAGTAGCAACTATCGATAATTTAGTAATACCAAAACGTAATATTTCTGTTGCCAGTATCAATGTATATACCTATAGACATGAATTTGTATTTCGTACCGGTATGGTTTTCAGAGAGATTCATATCTTTACAGTAACTTAGATAAGTGTAATGTTAAAACTATTGTACTGCATAGTTCAGTTGTAGGCAATATGTTCAGGTTCTTCGGAAGACACATTAATGCTACATTCTACCACCCAACACCATAGTGGTTACCATTATATACCATTCAATAATAATATTTGTTATCTATATAGCGCACAATATCAACATAAACTGATAAATGCTATCAAAGGCACTGTATATACATACAAATTACAAGAATAAATTAAAAGTTACGATTAGAAGAACCCACCTTAGATATTGTAAGATGCATCAAAATAATACTAAGGAATAAGAAGTAAAGGTATTATAAAATTGTTACAAACTACAATAAGAAGTCAAACCTAAGCTTCTATACAAAGGTGTGTTTTTAGCAATGCTTTAAAAGTGTTAACATTTAACGGATACCCAAATGTAATTTATTCAACAGGGATGGCGCAAAAGTTTTGGAACCTTCTATCAAAATACATAACTTAATTTTGATTTATTACAACTCACAGTGTTTTCTGTCAAATTTGGAATCGACAATATGAATGTGTTTGCGTAGATTACGACTAGGGACATGTCAGTTTACCAACTCTGATAAATGATTACGAGGAGTAAAGGCATCTGAAAGTTAACAGAAATATTTAAGTTGCGGTGCGTCTAATTGCACAGATGTGTAGTACGTTATACCAACCCTTGTTGCAATTTTTCATAACCAATTTTGAGAATTCTACGTTTATGTTATCTTTGAAACATTGTCCTAATGATGTTAGTGTAACCTTGGATATTTGCCAACGTCTAACAATGATTACTCGCATGATTCGATTTTCAGTAAATGGAACAATTTGAGTAAACAATGTTATCATAAATTGTGGCTAAATTACCATAATATCAACATGATATCTAGAACTGATTAATGATAAATATAAATGCAAACCATTAAAAAGGTGTTTTATGGTTTATTTTATATTATAATCATACGCACCTGCTTCAACAAGAGGGTAAGTAAATATACTATGAATGTAAATATTTTCTTTCGGTGAATTTTCTAAAACAATGCGTTTTGTGTTCTGATTAAAAGCAAGAGGCTGGTGGCCTTTTGGTGATATATTTGTATATTTTGTCAATTACTCAAGTTTTATAATTATATTGATTAAGTAATTAATAACCGTGTTTATTATCTTATGGCCTCTGGCCTGATATTTTGTCAAGCTGTTTATAGTTGAAGCCCAAGATGTTTTCAGAAATCCCCCTTAAGGTGGATATTTAAAACAGTTCCATAGTTTTATTTCCATAGCATCTTTTCATAGTTTTGAACAGATACTGCTCCTCCGCCATGTTATGTATTGTAGGCTAAAACTGTATTTATCCTATACTATATACTATTCTATAGGTAAATTTTGAAATAGTGATTTACATAGTTAACACATCTCGCATCCATATTACATTCTTCAGTCAATAAACAATGTAAGGCTAACCTTGCTTCTCTGCAAACACAATGATAGAGGATGAGCTAATAAGAGGAAAGATTTTTGCGGTAAGTGAGTATATAAAAAGGTGCGAGCATGCAGGCTGTTTAGCCAGGCAACACCGCATGCGTCCGATGGGTACGCATGGCAACCACTTGGATTGATAGTGTGATGGTCAGTTAGTAAATACCTTAATATGTGTGAGCAGGCTGCCTAACAAAGGGACCACTTTAGTCAAAGTAAGATATACAAAACCAATCATCTGATGAAATGTCATCAAACATTTTAGAAGCAAACTTAAGAAAATAGTTTCTAAAGTGTCAATAAATACAGACGTAGACGTTAAAAGTATAATAGGTAACGGCGTTATCTATAACGAAGACCCTAAAGTGTGTATATATAACACAATATAATGCAATTTTAATTAAAGTTAATTAAGCTCTACAAGGACAACGTTACTTCAAGTTTTTGTCACAAAATAAACATTGCACGGTCACCATGACGTCATTTATTCAAGGTTGGGTCAATTTCTCAGTATTACAACTAGAGGTGTATAAAAGTGGCCAAAACAATAGCTGTAATACGAATGAATACATCACATTAGGATTAACTATAAGTATTAATGTATTAGATTAATATTTGACGTTTTTAATATCTGGTATAGAGAGTATAC
The DNA here is from genome assembly GCA_027574765.1 of Molpadia intermedia. NCBI lineage: Eukaryota > Metazoa > Echinodermata > Holothuroidea > Molpadida > Molpadiidae > Molpadia > Molpadia intermedia. The sequence continues at coordinate 12,553 of JAODAF010579192.1, forward strand.
AGTCCGTTAACCTCATTTCAGCGACGAGGTAACAGGTTATGTCGTTGTTACCATTTAACTTAATAATCTTAATCATCAATATCGAGTATTCACGTTTTAATAATGTGCATATAATAATAATAACGAGCATAATGTGTGATTCATTCGATATGATACGCTTCATTTTCGATTTTGATTCAACTCTAGCCAAAAAAAATACTGTCTGGAGCAATTAACTATTTAAAAACATATATATTGGAAATAAACCTCACATTGAATTATGACATGTCAAGAACAATGTGTTAATTATATTTGATGTTGGTAAATATATTCGACACACCCAAATAGGAATGTGGTATATTTGACAGGTGTGATGTCACGTCACATAAGCATGTATTACACATTGTATTTCAAAATACGTGGTGTATCACAAATCAATATATATTATTTATTAAAGCTGCAATTTTAATTAACTGATTACAAATATTTAAATATGTTTAATTTCAAGAAAGGTCACATAGGAAGGGAACTGAATCTCATAAAAACTAGACTCAATGCCAGACAGAGAAGCCCATTTAAGGGGGGGGGGTGCGTTGAGGTACACCTCTCTACACCTCATGTATCAAAAAGGGCAAGAGGTTTGGCCTCCATTATTTCGATTTTTCATTTTGCTGTAGGAGAGGCAGTCATCCAGCACACTCTGGATCTTCTCCTATCTGGATTCAAGGTCCGACGGTCAGATATTACAAGCCGGGAAGCGTGTTTATGTTTTGCAAGACAGATAAGCAATAGAGTAACTTCAACCAATCACAGTTGCTTATTTTAGATTATTTAGTAGGCCTAATTAGCGTTCGTACATGACAGTAATGTAAACGTGTTATAGGTTTAATGTTGTCCATAATCCTGTCAACTGAAATAATAAACTGTGATTGGTTATTACCCTCAATTGCTTATTTGTCCAGCAAAAAATAAATACGCAGCAGGGAGTCTGACTAAAGTAACATATACTTCGATAAGAGATATATAGGCCTACTATACACATATACCAAATGTCGAAGAAGCTATGTACTTAAAGATAGCGTGTCGTCTAATCGTAACATTTCTGCACATGAACTTAATACACATAACTTAAAAGGTCAAATGTTATTGAGAGCCTGCGCCTATAGTTAAATTTAGGATAGGCATGTTGCTTTAAAAATCACGTGATAGTAGCTTAATGCGTTAATTCATATTTTGTATAATCACGAGGTTGATGAGATTAACTAAAAGGACGCTATAAACAAAGATTCGTAATATTGCTACACTGTAAAAACTGTGTTTAGGAATTAAATACATTTCTAAACACATTTTGCCCACACTTTGTAAACATGTTTAAATGGTAAACATGTTT
>JAODAF010580302.1:3917-13920 GCA_027574765.1 Molpadia intermedia
TATTTGTTTTTATGTATAAGATGGGGGAGGGGGTTATTGAGTTAAGTGTGGTGGGGGTGGGGGGGGGGGGGGCTATTATGCATACCTCTTCTGGATCTAACATGAATACAGTACTTAATTAGTTATCCCACTATCAATATTTAGAAATACTATGAACATGTACAAATTATTACAAAGCCAAGAAAAGAACTTCTACATTTTTGAATCCAGGTGACATTTGACCAGTTTCCAAATCAATAGAAATCATTTACTCAATGTGGGACTAGAGTGGGGCTAAGGGATATTTAGCCCCCTGTCTTGGTAAAATAGCCACTTCAAAAAGTGCAATGGGCGATTTTGAGAGCAATCCACCCATATATATTATGTAGGGAAGCCAAAAACATTGAAAATGTTCACCAACTTGCAAGTCAAAATAGCCTCCCATCAGCCCAAAATTAGTTTTTACCTTGTGTATCAGGTATTACTGGCATAGCATGTTGTTTACAATGTTCTTAAAATCATTTTGATCTCAAAATTAATGTTTCTTTACATTGCTAGAGATAAAGTATGAGAATAATAGTTACAAGTTTGGGGTCACAAACACACACTGTGCGCATATGCAGTCAAGATTGCATAGATTCCATGCGGTTTTCAGCAATGGATTGTAAATATATTTTGTTGTCTGATACCAATATTTATTGTAGCAAAAATATTACATGAATAGTACAAACCATCGGCTTCAGTAGTGGTTTTTACTATCTGCAAGAGCCTTCATATACTCTGGAGAACCTCTCTGGAAAGAGATCAATTGAAAAACAACCAGTAATTAAAAATGGGGTTGATCTGGCCAGACATGGTCGAACTAGTGGTTTGCATTATGTTGTCCTCTCCTATACAAAAGGATAATGTACTCAACATCGGGAGCATAGACTCTGATGTCTCATTGCACAAAGGCAGTTTAGCAGTTCTGCTTAACCCAATGATAACTTTGCACTGAAACCATTGTTCGTATGCAAAAAGTGTAGTTTAAATTAATCAGCATGTCACCTCAGAAGTTGGAGTCTGCATGCACAAAAGTAGTTTACACTAAACTGTGGTTTGAACAGCTCACAAACTTTCCTTTTCACCAAACTCACCTGTGGAAAGTTTGGGTCTGCGTTAAGGACATAAAATAATCCCAAACAAGAAAGGCAAAGGGCTTTGTGACTCCTTTTTTTTAGAAATACATGATACCATGAAAACAATTTTTTTATAGAAATACATGATACCATGAAAACAATTGAAATTTCTCATTGTTTGACCTCAGATGAATGTCATCTCCATAAACCAGAAAATCAAAAAGGTCTGAGATTCTTTGCCATGTTACCAACTAAAATAATTATGCACTACAAAAACAAAATGCAAATGCTTGAAGTTTCAATATATTTTCTTCCAGTTTTTGTTGGACTGCATTCTTGCATGTGCTCCAAAGGGTCACACTGAACTAAACTTTCCATATTCAACAATTTCCGTTTTTAACTTTTCATTTTCCACGATTTTCTGTTTCACACAAAATGGCAATTAGCAGATTCCGTAGTTTTCCGTGACGTTATTTTTGTCTGGCAAAATGCCACATGTCTCGCAAACTGCAAGTACAGCGGCTACAGCCATTTATTAATATTTATTCTAACCATATTATTCCTGTGTTTGTACCCTACATGAATATCAAATGATTATAAATTTAAAAACGTTTTAAAATAGTGTAGTTTTAATAAATAACAAAAACAGACTCACGGTGTTATTGTATCATGTATTTTAGGAAAGCACTGCATACACGACAGTGACAATACTTGCATGCATGGTTGGCGTGTCTTACTGTTTTAGTTGCCGCCAGTGAGACAGTAGCACAAGTGTGGGAATAAATATTGCGCTAGGTAAATTTTCTATACTGTAGAACTGAATGAATACAGTTTTTACAGTTGCGTAAAATGTCTTTAAATTAGGCTGTGTTTGTTGATAATGAAATGTTTCATTAATTATTAGAAAATCAGTGATTTCATTTTTTTTAAAGTAAAAATATTGGAAAATCTATAGTTTTCCGTAGAAAGTAGGAAAATCCGTTTTTCCGCGATTTTCGACGATCGCGGAAAATCAGAGGCACTAACCCTGTCTCATTTACAGCAAATTTTCCATTTTGTATGCTCTTACTTAGTTTTAGCAGAAACCATTTAGTATTCAAATTGATAAGATTTTTTGGTCCAGAAACCACTAAATATGATGATTCAAATGTAATGATGACAGAATACATTCTTAAAATGAAACATGCATGCATGGGATGGGCACTAGGCTTGGGTGGGTTAATTACTTGACTTTACTCGGAGTCGCGACTGCTGTCCAGTACTCGAGAAGCGACTCTGACATTTTAGGATTGCGACTCCAACAATGTACTTTCTCAAGTTTCTAAAATTTAGGACAATTTCTCTACAGCTAGTATCAGCAATAGATTGTATTTATTTATTTTCTTTTACTACCTTCCATTGTTATCACTACTCTCTGTTTCTACGTTATGTTCCCACTTCTCTCCAACCTGATTACGATGCAGTCAATTTGTTCGCAAAAATGCAGCCACGCATGTTTTCAAATCGCTCTACCCAAGCATTACACAATTGAATTCACTGGTCCTGCAATAAGACGGGCAACGTGAATAATATCGAACACAAGCCTAAAATCCGAATACAGTACAAGAGCATGATCGTTTAAAATTATAAGTTTTCAAGTTGAGTACTTGTATTTATTTTACGTGAAAGCACAACCTTTGCATACTTCCCAGTCCCATAAAACACCTGTAATCAATGTTAAGATCTGATTGGCCCCTCAGTTACTACTAATTTTTACCAATGAAAACACAAGTACGCACATGCGTAAAAGAAAAAATCTCCAGTTATCAACCCCAAAATTTTCCACAGCGTGTGTGTTGTCAACCCCCTGTACCAGCTTGCTTGCAACATGTGTGTGGTACGAACGTATGCATTACACTGTGTGTATTTCAAGTGAAATAAACTAGCGATTTCTTTTAGCTGTGGTAATGGTATGTAGCCAAGGGTTATATCTGTAGACGTTAGGTTGCGTAGCGTGGGATATAAAAGAAGAAACGATTTTTAAACAAATTTAGCATGAAAGGAATGAACCTTTTAAACAAATGAAGGGTTTCTCTTTATATGTAATATAACCGCTTGTTAATCTCAAATAAAACATAGTTTAGAACTTAGAAGCTTGTAAAACTCTTGCGAGTTGACACTTAGGCCTATATACCGACAATTATGTTGGCCTAAAATATACGTTGGATCGTATGAACCGCAAATTTGCAGTAAAATTATCGGTCATCATTCATTACGAAACATTGGGGGTAGAACCCAAATGTAAGTTACTTGAATGTTCAAAGTTGACGGCGTCTGCGTCAGTGCTTTGTAACACTGGTATGTAATGATTGTTACATAAACTGAAAGGTTTTTCAATATGTTGAGTCGCGACTTCGTTCAGAGTCGCAACTCATGCGGCTACGAGTACTCGACTCCAAAAATCTCGGAGTCGCCCATGCCTAATGGGCACTACACAATATTTCATCTTAAGGTGATAGCTTTTAGCAAAGTTGAAATAATTTCTACATATCTTACTTTCACTAAGTTACACGAGCGCAAGCGCAGTGTTTGTAACTCACTGAGCTCCTTTCTTTAACAGTCTTTCTTTTGAAGACGTCCACCCATCCCAGTGGTTACATGAATGTATTTCTCTGCTTACCTTCATTTTGTGGACAGGCAGGAGATGGTTCTCCGGCCTTGCTAATGAGGATGCACAGCAATTGGTGATGGGGCAATCTTTCCTCCTTCTCTTGTATTTTGGTGTGGCGGATTGGCTGACTAAAATTGAGAGTGGCAAATGTGGATGTGGGAATATACGAGCTAAACACACATGCACATCAGTAGAAGTTTAGGACGAATGAAAATCATGGGTATACCATGGGTGGGAAGGTTGGTAGAAGGTAGAAGTTAGGAGGGTAGAGATTTGGCATGAGAACTCCAGGCATCGTTAGCACTTGCCTCCAGATTTTGTTTGCCTCAACACATATTAAGAGAGGGGGGAGGGTCAAAAATAAGTTAACTTTTTGTTGTGTGCTGTTATTTATAATTGGCTCTTGAGGTTATATTTTCAGGGTAGTCAACTTGTTTTGGGTGTGTTTATTGGATGTTGTCGAGTCCTGGGAATTACATAGCAAAACTATGTAACTATGACTATTGAAACACTCGGTCTGTATCCTTTTGGGAAATAAAGTGCTATATAAATGAGAACTATTAATATTATTGATGCAGAGAGTAGAGCCCACAGGTGCAATGACACAATATACATGGCTATGGTTTACTTTGCTGTAATTATGTGGCATTGCCTTCTTACCTTACCAAAGTCCATAGGGGAATTGTATTCATTATGGGAAATCTATATACCAAGTATGAACCTCATATACCCAAGCATGGCCGAGCAATCAAAGGGTGTCACATACACACACACGTGTCACACAAACACCATTATGACTGCAGAGATTCCGATATATTCACACGCATTCTGCCTAAACTGCTTGCTTCATCAGTGTTATGGCCAAAATCTGGTTCTTGGCAAGGCTGGTGTCAGCATGCAGCATCACCTGGTCAGTATCACGCATAGGGGCTGAGCAGTATTAAGCACTGGTGTTGGCATACACAGTAATGTCTGCTGGTATGACGAAAAAAAATATGAGGATATTTGGGACTCAAAGTGGTTGCTGAATCATCCGTTTTCTCTTCCATAATGTATGCCTACACTCCCTACAGTATGAATAATCAGGATCGCTGAAGAAGAAAAAGTAAAAAGTGGTTTGCTACATGTAGTTTGGACTACCGTAGGCTTTAGTTCCTTACACTATTCCCACATCTAGCCTAAGCCTATTAGGTAGAACAAAAAACCTTGGTATTCTTTTCAATTTTAATAAGAATGGAATTCCATTTCCCGACAAAAAATTCAATTATTATTCATGCATGTAATTTGTAAACTCGGCATACTAGGCCTATATAATTGCCTTTACAATAAAAATTATGGAAACAACAGCCAACCTAGCTAATATTGTTGTCTAGTCCTTAAAAAGGATGTTAGATTCCAAGCTATACAAAACACCAAAATATTTTATCCCTCATCTAGCAAAGATATACCCATTTTCATGCAAACTTCTGAGGTAAATTCAAATGGCAGCTCAATTTTTGGTGTTTGTAGTTGTATTCCTCACTAAAAGTGTACTGTTGGCTCATTATTTAAGGTAGTCGTTTTAGGGCAGAGTATTCTTTAAAATGCTAGGTTTTTCCAAATATTTTCTATATATGCAAGGGTACATTTATAGAACTATACTATAGTCCATGAACTTGGCTGAATGCTTACGGTATGTTACACAAATCCACACTCGCCGGTTTTCGGGTTAATATCTAAACATCATATATTACTAGCCGGTCAACAAATGACCGTCACTTCTCTGGAGCTCATGTACTCCACCAAATAATTACCTTTTCAGCAGGGTTGGGATTTTACCGGAAAAACCTGTTTTTACCCGGACAGGTGTAAAAACCGGTATAAACTGGTAATTACCGGTACAAACTGGTAAAAAGGGAAAAAAACCTTCATGCAAGTGCCAGGCAATGTGTAGTGTATAGGTGTACTTATAAACCAGTATATTACAAATGGAACAAATGATACCAGTAAATATAGAGTGGGTTTAGATATCTATTTAACTACTTTCAACTACTTTCAGTCTTAAAATAAAATGAAATAAAAATAGTATTTAGGTCTGTATCAAGGTTTGAAGATTTTTCTAATTGGTATTTTTACTTTTTATGTAGCACAATGGGTTTTTTCCACTCAGTTGGGAAAAAAACCTCCCATGGTAAAAACTGCCAACCCTGCTTTTCAGCTAAAACCTTACAGTGTGAATCTTCATGGTTGCATTGTCTACAGTACCTACATGTAATTCCATATAGTTTTGTATAAAAATATATATTTATTAATTTACCATTTTTCGTAGGGGTAGGCTATGTTAAGACAACGTTTAGGCTACAACATGTAACGATTGCATCATATCTGTGCAAGTTACATGCAATTATTTTCATCTCTAAAGTGGAACCTTCTTTCAAATTAAAGGTAGTAATGATTTTTTCAGAGATTATAACCCTTCTCACCCTAATGATACAACAATATAGGTCACAGGGGTTTGTACTGTAATTAATCTATTATTTTGGCGGGCCACATTACTATAGAATCTCACAGAGTCATGGGCCACAGAGTATCACCCATCACTTAGCCACGATGGTGAACCCCACCATGATTGGAGCTCATATGAGGGAAAATCGAAAAATGACAACCCCAGATTGCCAGAAATAGAATTCTCCTGAGCGTATTATATGTTTTATATATATGTATACCAGGGGCAGTCACTGTAATGGGATGGTCCAGTTACCGTAACACACAGTAATTTACATGCTAGTATTAGTTTTCTCCCGTAGTCTAAGCTGAACTTCGAAAAATGAAAGGTCCTGAGTATAGGCCCTAGACCTAATTATGTTTTTCAGAGAATACGCCTAGGCTGTACCTACTTAAAATTTTAATGAAACTGAAAGTACCTGTACTAAGCCTACCAATACCATGGCAGATGGGCAGTCACTGCTGGTAATTACCTTAGCACTTGAACATTACTGTGTGCTATATGGTCTCTGGACTTCCACACTAGTCAGATCATTGCCCCAATTTGTATCTCGTGCATACTTGAAGCCTACAATTTAGCCTTTGTAAAAAACAACCAATACCGGTAGCATCTAAACATCAACGAATACTGGCCACCGTTTGAAGCCGGTTTCAATTTTTTAAGTGGGTCTTAATTTTTCAAGATTTGGCGAATTTTTTTCACAGAATTGTAGGTTAATAATACAATTTCATGATTTTTTCAAAGAGTGGCCACACTGGATACCGCTAGCCCACAAACAAAGTACAGTTTATGCCGTTTCTAAAAATAATGAAAAAGGGCCTCATATGTTTTCATATTTCTGCAGTTCGGTATTATACTATTTCTAAAAGTTTCATGCTCATGACCTAAGCCCAGCTTTGTTGCAAATAATTTAACAACCTCCGACCTCATTTTAACATAACAAATACAATAGAAATTTCAAAAATGTCTCGGAGAAAGGGGAGGGGGGATTATCTGGTATCGCATAGCAAAATGCTATATAAGTAAGCTAAATTGCTGTGCAATTTCACAAATGCATAGAGGTTTTTTGCAAGCCTATTTAAGCTTATAAGTTAAAAAACTGCTACACAAAATTTGAACACTTAAATTATTCCCTGCCCTTGAACGCGTGTGCTGGCCGCCCCCTACCTTTTCCAATCTGTGGAGAACACTGTAAATTGGGCCTAACTTAATAATGCGTATAGTGCCTGTTTCTAGGGAAATACTTAAAAACGTCAAAAGGCTGTGAGATGTGAAATTAGCTACATATAAAGGCTTACTCAGGCAAGTATTGGAATATTCTGGTACTGTCTGGAACTTTATGGATACATGGAAAAGTAAGTTCATTGCTTCAGATTACTCTTTTGAACCACGATCTATGACGACATCCCTACTTAAAAACTTAGACCTAGGCCCCTTGCTGAGTGCCTTTTAAAAGCAAAGCAGACTACTCTTTGCTAAGGGTGTTTATGGCATGGGAAATATTCCTTTAGACTGTCTTAATCGACCTGTCCGTTTGACTAGGAATATATGCATGATAGGCACTGGTAGTGGTATTGTAGGCCTAGCCTATGCCAATTGTAAACTCAAATTAAAAAGTGACAAAAAGAATGAAAAATTGTGAACTATTTAGCCTAAACCCTAACCTATGATATTAATAATTGGCCTAGGCCTATACTTGCCTAGTTTGTAGGCTAGGCTACACAGCCCTTTGCCGTTTTAAGTTATAAAAACAGGTAGGCTACGCATTATTAAGTTCAGGAGTTACGCCTTAACTAAAGTCAGATGTAGCCTAAATTAGGCTATATCATGGGTAACAGGTTGTTTCGCCCTATTGCCAGTTCGCCCCCAATGACTTGCTAGTTCTCCCCCAACTTACCTGCCAGATCGCCCCCAAGTTAAGAAATGGTTAAAATATATCTAAAATTTCATGCTTTATTTTTTAATAACAGAAACGCAACATTATTTAAAAAAAAATGAACTGAAAGTAAATAAAGAAAGTATGTTTGCCCTTATGGAAATGAAAAAAATACATCAGTTTCATGCCTTAGCAAAAACGCAACAATTTATTGCATTCGATTCGAACCCTCTCGACATTAAATTTTCCCAGATCGTACAGGGACAGAAGCTCGAAGTTGTGAAACTCCATACTCTGTATACATACATCATTCGCTCACTGCAATATGATTGATCGGATGTGATCGGGAAGTGGTGTTGTTTGGCAAAATGCTCGGAATTATATGGTCAGTAATTGGGGGCTGGTCGGTAGTTGGGGGCGAACTGGTAGGCAGCTGGGGGCTAACTGGTAGGTCTTTAGGGCGTACTGGTAATTACTATTAGGGGGCGAACTGGCAATGGGGCGAAACGACTGGTAATCATAATGCACCTTTCAATTCTAGTAGCCTAGAAATCTAACAATTATTCCACTGCTGACTGACATCACTATGCAGACCTAATGCCTATGTCAGTATGTGGTGATGTATTAGTATTATTACTTAAGCCTAGCCGTTACTGTCCGTCTATAGTACTAAGCTACTACTACTAGTAGTAGGCTAGCCTAAGGCTAGGCAGAACATGATGGACTTGTTAACTTGCATAGAGTAATTTTACACTTATCGTACGGAAATCCAAATATAGAGATTTACTTACCACTTGCAGTCTAGGAGTAGGAAAGCACAGAGTGGAGGAGCTGAGTGAATTTGAACTTGGCGGGGATGTGTGTGAGTACAGCGTGTATGGCTGCAGTATAGTAACAATCATTCGTTATGAATATTCATGAGCCATCAACGAGTGTGCATTGAGGTAAATAGGTAAATCCACAAATAGGCCACCGTTCCAAATAGGCCATCCACAAATAGGCCACCTGCACAACCCTGTACCACAATTACGCCAGTAAAGTGGCCTAAATGTGTACCGAGATCCACACATAGGCCGTTAGCACAGGGGTGTGTCCTTTATATTAGCGTTAAGTAGATAAACGCTACTGTAACCATTACAGGTAAGGTGAAATAAAATAATACATCTTGGGTCTAAATGGTACATTTACAATAGTTTTAGCACCTAGTACTCACCAAACACGAAACCATCGTCTTGGAGCCGCTCATCAAAGGCCACCAATTCTTCTTTCGCTTTGACTGGAAATGAAATTCCTTCTGGCAATTCAAATTCAGCCACTGCTGCTCCTGTTTGCCTCAGAAGAAGTTGCAACTGGGCACCATGGATCCTCTGTGTCTGCTTGATGTCTTCAAGAAGAGACAAAACCTTTTTCAAAACGACATTTGCAGGTGCTGTTGATAATACAAAAAATATTCAGTTACTGCTACTGAGAGAAAAGCTAATCCCTATCCCAGTAGATATTTGTTGTTTTGGGCGATCTTTGCGAGGCATGTTTATGCAGTCCTAACTCCCTATTAACTAGGCCTAGACCTACGAAATGTTGCTGCCATCATGCAGGCAGTGCAGCACCAAGGTTCGGTGCCTAGCGATAGCGTGCATTGCAGAGAAAATTTGCGCAAAACATTCTTGTAGATTGTATGATCATTATGGTAAATGACCTCCTTTTTCTTGGCTGTTCCTCAATGTCTGTGTCAATGTTGGATGTGTCTTCTGCCATTAAGACCTTTTGACGGGCTCGGGAATAGTCTCCTAAGAGAAATACAAATAATTGCAAAATATCTTTAAACCAGAAAACGCAAACGTTTAGTGGTTCCGATACCAAAATTTACTTATTGGCATAACTTAGCAGAGATATTG
>JAODAF010583634.1:3496-13900 GCA_027574765.1 Molpadia intermedia
GAGAACAAGTAGATTTTTTGTGTGATTGGGTGGTGTTGGGTGGGGGGGGAGCGCGCGTGGTGTGGGGGTGTTGGGTTGGGGGTGGGGGGGGGGGGGGGGGGGGGGGGGGGGGGGGGCAATAAAATGTATTTGATTACCACCTTTATTTGGTGAAAGGATGCCATGGGGAAGGGTGTAATGGGAAGGATGATTTTTTGGTTCAAAATAAGGCTTTTATGCAAAAGTTTCTTCAATCTTCCAGATAACTATCAGACCTCATTGAATTACGCAAACCGGCAAAAAACATTCTTGTAGCTATAAGCTATTCCATTTCTAATAGAATAACTGTCGTCAAGATCTAGAACACAGATAGCGGCGAGAACAGCGACTTAGGTGATTGCCTTTTCGTCTTAATATCTGTTTCTAAATTTCGGTCAAAGCGATACCCCACGTCTCAGAAATCATGTTATATATAAAGCGAAAAGATTCCGAGCGATTATCACGTCACTATTATACATCTAATAACAAAATGAACGCTTATTTAATAGGATACCGTAGTGATGGAAAGATTTAATCATTTAAGAACGACATTGCCCTCAGAAAGTCTTAGCTTATTATATCGTTCCAAATATGGTTAAATAATAAACAATTCCTATAAAGTTCTTAAAGAATCACCAATAAAACTGTGTGAAATATTTATGGTCGTTTGAAGATGTCCAACGCGCATACGACAAGAGGACAAGTTGCATATAGGTACCGGTATACTCTTCTAACGTAAATGATTTTCAATTACCATTGCGCGGAATTACAGTTGTTCACGTGCCCGCGAGCTGATGATGACGTCAGATGCCTGTTACATACATCGTGTACAAAGTACAAACATACTGTGACATTTAACAAATGACGTTTCGTGCGGAGTTACCGCCAGTTAAAATAATATACATCAATTTGCGTGCATTATATTTACTAGTGGGCGAAAATTAGCGATTTTAAAATGAGGGTGCTTTACCATACAGAATCTTTATACAGGTATATTTATATTTACACTTCTCTTGTAAATGATGGTTTAAATATCCGAGCCGTTAATAAAAACAAGTCGTGTGTAATAATATAAAGTCTGTCTATAGACCAAATGCAATTTATCTTTTCAGAAAATGAAGAGCAAAATTTGACCAAGGACGAAAACATGTTGACAAAAGACGAGGCGCAAGAACTGTTACTAGAACTGAGCAATCCAGTGGAGGTAGCTCAATTTATTGTTGAATCGGACGATGCGAGGGGATTTCTTCAAGCATTGCGATTACTGACGGACCAAGATTACGTAAGCCAATAATTGTTGGTTTTTGTTTAAACATTTTATGCAATTATCCAAGGAGGGTTAAGAAACAAATACACATAGTTGTGGTACAATGTGAACTATAGCATGTGTAACATAAGTTTATTTAGTGTAAGCCTATATATAGGTCGAAATGTGACTTTGCCTCATTATATAAAAGTAACTGTGACACTTGAATGTCATATTTATCAGTGCCATTTTCATTATCTGAGATTAATTTATTCAACGCATTTAAGTTACTGTTGATATTGTATGTTCTTGTGTTCCTATGTAAACTTAAATTTAATACATCATCATGACGAAGTCGTGAGTCGTAACGACATTTCACTTTTTCGTCAATGAAATTAACCTCTAATGGTTTTCTTTCCCTTTGTCCACGTACCAATTTTTAGGATTTACAATCAAAAGCACAGTGTGCGCACGGCCACGTTCCGGCAATTGATTTCATTGTTGGTATTGCTAAAATATGGGCCACTGTTGTCCACTATTGCCCTCGCTTGTCATAATCACATTAAAGTTAAAATGGATATTGGTAATTTGATCACGGATTTGTTTTTCTTCAGATTTCACTAAAGTTAGCTTACTACCTCCGAGACAGAGTAATGGATGAGCTCAGGCGAATGTTAATGATACAAGAAATGGAGCTTTCTAGAACGTTACTCAACAACTATGAGCCTGCCGACTTTACACCAGACCAACTTCCGGTAAGTCTACGTATAGGCACTTATTATTAACCGACCAGAGATAATGTGGCTTAAAGGAAAAGCGCGGAATATTATTTGAATTAACATTTCAATATCAACTCGCAAAAAATCGTTCTTATAACAGTGAATTCGATATTGTGAACATTTATGTTTGTCATTCAGACAAGCAATTGTTTCTGCATTCGTCAAGAACCAAGCCTTACCGTATCATGTTACCTCATAACATACCACGGAGCACCCCATCACGGACACAATATGATCGCTTATAACGAATGTGTGTGGACAACCGAAACTTCCCTAGTATTCATTGGCCGACGCCGACAAACGTTTGTGTGTGGTTCGTCGCGAAGTTGAATTCGTCGATAAAATTCAATAGGTTAGGTGTAAGCAAAAGACCAAATCGATTTACTGCTCCCTATTGGCATATTCCACATAGGATATGTTGTTAAAACGAATAACGTTGACGCCGTAAAGCAATTCAAACATAGCATATTCTAGCACTGAAGTTGGTTTCGTGTAGAACATACTGGTGCATTTGACTAGTCTTCAAGCAAAGAAATTGTTAAAAATTATTACTGTAGTTAACAAATAATGTGGAACGCTAAACGCATCACATGCAAAGTTGTTAAAAAATATACAAAGGTCATATCTGGTCTTAATTTTACGGGGAAGAATAACAAATGGCACATATGACTACACTTTGCCATACCTATATTGTGACTTACCGGTGGAAATTCCGTATCTAACTATGATGTGATCATGTGCGACTAAAAACACTACCTTCCTGGCGACACCATTAAACGGCATGCCACAAGCCAGAGCTGTGATAATCATGTTCAATATGCAACCCATGTTACTTGTATATGATCCTATTCTTACGATGCCTCGAATATAAAGTTCCACTTGGAAATGTAGAAACGAGGCATTCTAGCGACTGGAGAAATCATGTGCTAATAATCCCTGATAGTTTAAATTTATTTATTAAACGAGATAATTGGGTATCTTCAAGTTTTCTTCTTCCATCTGCAACTAGCGATTTTTTTCTCGAAGTTATTTGTAGTATTTGTAGATTTTTGTAATCTATTTCAAAGTAACGATTCAGACTCTACAGGGCGCTTTATTGCTTAGATAAATTATTATTAAATTAATTAATTTAAAATAATATTAGATAAATAAATATAACATTTAAATCTGGGCTAGGTAATTTTAACAACAGTTGGAAAATTATTTATCAAATGGCAACTGGTTTAGTTAAAAGTTCATTTTATTTACAGAACGACGAACCACCAGCGCCTTACTATGACTTCAAAACTTATACCGCAAATGATGAACTCTATCCTCAGGACACGGTGCCATATGAAATGTATGAAGAATCCCTCCGACAAGGTAAGAACCGGGGGCCAGGTAGCCATTGGCCACCCATGAACGTTTCCACTGGGAGGATATGATCCAAAGTGTTGACTAATAGTTTTAACCAGTATATACGGTAACTACTAATAATGTACAAGTGGCGCAGTAAATGGAGGGGCTGGGGCTTTCCGCCGTCTTTGACGATTGCGAATATCACGTTCCAAGTATTTCAATCTCTTGTACATAAATGGAATCATCAAATTCTGCAAACAAGAATCTGTTTATTCTTGTGACATTTGGTTCTTAGCACGTCAATATTTTCTAAAGTCTTCCCAGCATACCGAGCCAGTGGCGTAACTAGACCTTTGCCCCCTTCAGCCCCCCTCCCCAGATGGAAAGGTCTAGTTACGCCACTGTACAGAGCATATAACACCAATGCAACTTGGACATAGCGAATGCTAGCAACATGGTAAGCGGAGTGGGTGGGGGAGAACATGCACCTACTTTTTTACAGTATTTCGTTGGTGCCATCTTTTAAGCTAATAAAACGTCCATGGCTAGCAGTTTATGCATACATTTTTTGTTGTCCCTCAGAGAACTCTATTGCACTTGCGGACATTGCTGAAGCTGTGGCCGAGAAGATTGCCAACGGAGAACTAACACCCGAGAGCGGCGTCAAAATAATGAGTGAGTACATTACGTTACAGTAGCGACACCCAGCATACATAATGACAATTATATAGAGGGCTTCATGGACTCCCTAACTATTCTCGCGCTATCGTACATTTTCCATACATATACTGTTAGTAAAATATAATTGTACCGTACCTCCGCGCTCTCAATATGCGAAAGAGCGAAACTAAATCCGACAACATTCGTATAATGCGAAATATGAACACCCACAGCCAGACGGAAACTATTAACGAATTTCCGCTACAATTTTGGCCACCCACTTTAATATAATCTCCGCCCCTCTCGACCAAGACCAGATTCTCGTGATTCTTTAAAATGTTATACTTTAATAAGATGATTTGAGTATATTTAGCTTTGTGCGATAAGCTATACTATGGGAGGGCATGAGGATTTATAGTTATAATGAATTGTTAGAAAGACCAATGGGCTGGAGACTTAGTTCCCCCTCCTACTCCTCCCCACTCTCCAACTCCCCATTCTCTTAGATACATTTATTAGAAGGACGTGTCCTGTCGTGACCGTAATATCTTGTATAATTCCTCAATTACAATTAACAACTTAAAAACGAAATTTCCCCCGAGGCAGAAGATTGAAGGCTTTCTTTTAAATGAAAGTGCAATTATTTTTTAAAACACTGCACCCACGTCCATTACCGTTCCATAGTCATATAGGTAAACAAATTAACATCTGGTGAATCCTGGAAGATATTAATGGCTAGGTGGGTGTACTCCTGATTATTTTTTGTTGTGGCTTGGAATATTAAAGTTTTATGGTAAATTATTCCAAAATTGTTAACAACGTATATATTGCTATTCGAAAGAGTGTTTATGGATAATGGATGTGATTCTTAATCAGTGCACGGGCAAGACTTGTAAGGACACTTATCGATTAACATTGGTTGTTTTGGAATTGACGAATTCCATATAATCTCCGGTAATCTTCAACTCTTGCCCATCCGAATCCTCTCCTGTCTCGTTAGCATATATCGGGGTTGTTCTTTGTATGGAATTGACGAAAAGATCATTTTTGTGAGGTTGCATTTAAAGTCCGCAACAATCATGCCAACACTTGATCGAACATTAACGTATGTCAATAATTTCAGCAATTAGGTATATCATGTTTATTGTAAGAGTTTCAACTACACACCAATGTCTGCATATTTATTTGATATAGCACTGTGTACCGTACCGTACTATATACCGGTATTTAGTATACAATTCTCAAAGATTCGACGCTCTGTAATGTATAGCTGATGTTAAGTATAAAGTAGTCCCAGTTCAAGCAAAATATAAACTGAAAGCACTCCTGATAATGACGTCATACCAATAGTGTTGCTCTTAATAGTACCGGTAGTCGCTACATCATTAGGGCTCAATTTATTGCAAGTGGTTCACTGGTGAATGATATGCCTGTATTAACAATCATTGTAGCCAATTGTTTTGATATTCAGGTTTTAAAACGCAATCAAGAAAGTTTCTTTTTCTAGCCATGCGAATGTAAGAGAGATATATTCACTGCATTATTTAAAATAATGGAAATTTGGCACACGACAGTATTCAAATTTCACTTCGCTAATATGAGTTTAACACGATGACATCCCAAACAATCTGTATCATTTTGTCGGAACCTCAATTAGCCGCTTTAAGGCGTCGCTGCGTAACTGCTTTATTGCTGCACGACGACCAAAAACGTGCTCCAGCTCAGAAGCGTGCCGCAATTGACTTTTTATTTCCTTTTCGTTTTTTAGACACGGTGGCAAGTCTCCTTCCAGATAGTTACTGGGAAGATGCTCTGGAAATGATTGCCGACGAGAAGGACAATACATACCAGCTCCCGTACGACGACGACGAATCAGAGTACAGTGTTGAATCACTCGGAAGTGACATAATAGAAATTGTCGGCGATTCGGAGGAAAGGCAAGACAGCTCTGACGAATTAGAGAATGAACTGAAAGACAGAAATCTTAGACTAGAGAACGTTCTGGAAAAACAACTAGTTGACAAAGCGCATATAACAGAGGACGATGATACGACAGAAGGTGAGATTATCTTTACTTCATTAGCGGAGTTGTTTTGTCTGACAGCTGAATGTGAATGCATATTTCGGTAGAAAATTATCACTACTGAAATCATTCCTTTGCTCCCGTTTGTCATCATCATTAAACTGAACTAGATGATCAGGCGATATCTCGTCATAAGAAATATGTAACATAACAGTTAAATTTGATTAAAAACGTTGTTTTAGTTTACCCATCCATACATGTAAACGTCATTCCAGGGGGTTTGGAAGAGACGTACTTCCCTTTAATAGTACGTCCGATGTACCACACAGGCTCGCTAGCTTGTTGGTCCCTACCGAAAACGGTGGGCATCATTACTTACTGTGAGTTTGTCTAGAATTCTGACCACCATATCTTGCTAGTCTTATTTTCAGTCAACAACAGACAAATGTTAGTTTCATTCCTATTGGGGAGACTTCTAGCTGCATCTCCGAATGGCGTCCATGTAGCAAATCTGTTAATTCCCGGGCATCCAAGATTTAAAGGTCAGGTCAATGATCTATATCATTTTTCGCAAATT
This sequence comes from Molpadia intermedia, assembly GCA_027574765.1. Lineage (NCBI taxonomy): Eukaryota > Metazoa > Echinodermata > Holothuroidea > Molpadida > Molpadiidae > Molpadia > Molpadia intermedia. The sequence goes on from JAODAF010583634.1 coordinate 10,138, forward strand.
TCCCATTTACGACGACAAATTTTAAATTCTACTCTACAATTCGTCCAAGGCAATCGACAAGATATATTTAATATGAACGTCGGAAAACACAAAACTAACTTGCGTCACAACATAATTTCGAGCAAAACTAATAGAAAATCTACCCGACGCGTTGGCGTCCAAAAAATAAAAATCAAATTATAAAACTCAATTTTAGTCGTCGAGGTTATGTCCGTCAACAATTTTAATTGTTCCTCGCAATACATATGTAGCTCAAGCCAAGGACATTATACGACTCCTGTATTATTCTTTGTATGTAACACAATAGGTCGAGGAAATTGCTATAATTGTCAAAAATCAATAACAGCATCAATATTGATATTTCTTTAGAGTCGAGAGAAACAATTTGAAAAAACACTGAATAGCGGATAGAAAAAGTATAAGCATATACGAAAGTAGAGTTTCACAATTTTATCAGTTGGTAATCATTTTCTAACTGCATACATTATATTACTGACAAAATGGTAATTCACAGATGTGATGAAAAAATGTTGTAAAATCGTTTTGCCAAAGGTTTATAGTTGACTTCTTACTTTTATTGCTTTAAAAAAAAAATCCTCTCAATGGATACAATAGATCTTTATCACTTTAGATGTGGAAACAACAGCCCAAGTGTTTGTTGTATCAGATACCACACAATTGGTATATCGATTGTTGTATTGTATACATGAGTTCACACAATATTCATTTTCCTCCAGTGACGTAAGCTAAACGAGACCTGCGTAAACAATACATTGCAATTAACCGTTGCCACAATATTAGAAAACCTTATACGTTAAAGCGAAAATAAACATAGGCCCCTATTTGCTTTACATAGGCCTACATAATGACACATAATTACATAATGTAATATCAACTCGTTGTATCATAGATTTGCGTCTATATCATAGCGATTGCTGCTACTGTAATATAATAGGAACTTCTTATTGAATGTATTATTTATAATATATTTCAACAATGGAATTTGCCTATGATGAGAATCTTGCTCCCAGATTACATAAACGTATTTCACTTCAAAATCAAGGTTCCTCTGTATTGTTTTTAAAGATTCAAAATATCCCCCTAGGGCCAAAAAGGAAGTTACTTGATTATGATAATCTCTCACTTGCATTTGTTTCCATTAAAGTAAACGATGCATTCTTATTATAATGTTGATAAGTAATCATCCGACCGCGTTTAAAGCAAGGACACTGCGACTAGAACCAGGTATTCCAGTTAGAAATAAATATTAAAGCTTCTCACGATACACGATGACAAGTTTACAGCAAGCATATTTCTTTTACCCGTTACAAATATCACTAAAATGTCACAACAATACTTTAAATATATAAGTATGCGTACCATGTGCTATTTTGTCCAAAGTAATTGTTTTACAAAGCTGTTAATATGAACTATTTTACAACATTACACACATCTTCATCTTTGGTAGGCAGCTCTTATAACAAGCCTATTGCTTTGACTACATTACATTTACTATAATCGCACTTTCGAAACCAATATGTTGCTTTAACAAACATATCGATTTGTTGAAAAGCTATACCTATTTTTCCTACTCAAAATCTTAAAACCAAAGAGTGCAATTCACTAAAATATAGCATCATCAGAGATCACTCTTATCGAGTTAAATTTCATTCATTCATTTTGAGTGACAAAACGAGTGAAAATTTCACTAGATAAACGATAAGTTCCTCTTGGCACTCTTATCGAGTGAAATTTCATTCATTGTGATTGACAAAACGAGTGAAAATTTCACTAGATAAACGATAAGTTCCTCTTGGCACTCTTATCGAGTGAAATTGCATTAATTTTGAGTGACAAAACGAGTGAACATTTCACTAGATAAACGATAAGTTCCTCTTGGCACTCTTATCGAGTGAAATTGCATTCATTTTGAGTGACAAAACGAGTGAACATTTCACTAGATAAACGATAGGTTCTTCTTGGCATTCTAATCGAATGATCCTAATTATGTCACTTTTATTCATCTTGTCACTTATTTAATATCAACAGATGACGAAGTGACGAATGTAGTGGACACAAGCAAAGAAGACGTGTTAACGGATGAAGATTACCAAGCCTTCTTTGACTGGTTGGAAACAGGTAAAGGTGTTTTGCATATGGGTACTTCTTTTTATAAATAAAGGGTTCTTATTTTCTATATTTCTTCTTAAATTATTTGAATTAGTTTGCCGATATTGTCGAACCAGAAAACTTTGGTAACCAACTTAATTTATCTTCAGTGATTGAGGGAGTTAATGATTGTTTCTCAATGTATGGATTTAACATTTTCTGCAATAGGTTTAAAGTTTTTGCAATAGGTACAATTAGGCACAATTGGGTCTTTATTACATTTCTTCTTTTGTAAGGTACTGGATATCTGTACAAGATAGGGAATATGCGGGCAAGACAAGTCAAGACATTGCAATAGCTAACAATTATCAGGGAGAAAGTCCGGAGACATTGGTACTTTTTTATTTTGGAAACAATATTTAAACACCCCCGGAAAGGTAAATCTAAACTCCAATCAATGCAAACATAATTAAAAGTACCAATAGAAATATAAATAGATATAATATATTTTTAGCCCTTGGTCGCACCCAACCATATGGAATACTAGCCACCGAGTTTGTTTATTTCTTAAAGTCCTTTCAGATAACCATTAAAATAATTGGTGACATCCTATTTGAAAATCCTCATTCCGCCACTGATGATCGAACTATTTAATAAATTGTTAACTTACATAGGAGTCAGCTGTTATCATACTCACAGTTATTTAAGCGCTACGGTTACACACACACATGCTATATTTATGGTTCATATATCCAAACTATAGCTCGATCAAGGCATTTCGAATTTATTATCATCTTATATTGCTTTCTACTATGTGTCATCAATCTAGAGACACTCCGGTCGATGATAGCTGTCATTACACCTACAAATTATTATGAAAATGAGCACTTACTGGAGACATATTTCAACACATCTATCCTGTTTTGTATGCAGCGGTACACCCACACTAATGTAAATCATATACTGTTTGATACGACACTACCATTACATTATATAGCTCTATGGATAATTTCACACGTTTACGACTTTTTTCATTTCCCTCGTGGTGTAATGAAACGCACCCACGTAACGAGAATATTTTTTTCTGCGGCTACTTGGATTTGTGGTTCGAGTTACAAACCCCTGTAAGGAATATTTTACTGCCATTAAATTGATAGATGACGGAATGTATGTTCATGCACAAGTGTGTGGCTCAATATTAAAGCAAAAGACGTTACAGGCAAATTCATTCATAATACGATTCCAAGAATGTAGCAAATTTTATTAAACATGGGAATTTGGAAGAGTCTATTATATTTACGAAAATGGCAAAATATAAAAAAAAGTTATTATGCAGGTATATGATACCAATCTAAACCATGTGTAACATGCGCCGTATATCCATGTACATATTCGTAGTACACCCAAACTTGTATATATAAACTTGTATTATAAAATATTAGTACCCCACCTCTAGTCAAGGGTCTCACATTTGTGTTCAAATAGGATGTCAATAACACAGACTCATTTATACATTGTGGAAGTACGGTCATGGGCAAGGGCGGATCCAGAGGGGGCGAGGAGGAGACCTCCCCCCCCCCCCTTACGGCCGTACCCCAAAAAAATAATATGCCTCTTTAAATAAGCCAAAAAATCTCAATTTGGAGGGGGGACA
>JAODAF010585854.1:0-13897 GCA_027574765.1 Molpadia intermedia
AAGTCTAATAGATATAGAACATATAAGATGGAACACATGTTCTACCACCACTCAAACATAGCAACACACAATTACATACCGCAAGGCACCATAATTTCAGATGGAAATCCCAAAATGAAATCTATCAACACGGATGTATATATCATCAGTATATTGATCTAAACCTCCTTTCTTTATATGGTTTATATAATGCTTTACATGGGTCATATATAACGTTCTATATGCACCATTTCAAAAACTATATTATATCTAGTCAAAACTTTATACAGTTTTACTATTTGTATCTTGCTCATGTATGGCTGAAATATGGCATTGTATATCTGGCCCATATATGAAATTTGAAATGCAACATTAACGTCATATAAAACTTTATATTAACCATATATAATTATAATTAAATTGTGACCAAAACGACACGGTGCCAGAATAAAAAACAGCAACGGTGAGCATATATCTTTCTAGGTTTAAACGTACTTCATTCTTCGAACTGTACAATACATGTAGTTTCACGGCCCTTTCGTAAATTACTCATATATCGAAATTAGAGTGTTCTCACATGTACACCCACACACACGTTAGTATGAAGTGTCTGAAAATGCCCACATAGTTTGACCAATTATAGGCTCGCGTCTGTCTCATATAATTTTCGTTATCCTTCTTCATCAACATCACATACAATTACTATCCCATGAGATTTCTCCGTAGTCCACTCAGCATTATCGACGTGGTACATACCAAGCAGACAAACATGAATTTCTACTACGGTGAAAATGGGTCGTGTTCGGAGGAAGTAGGGAGAATTGGATTAGATAAATCCATTATAAGATATGAATGTATATTAACCCTTCCTGTTCGGAGTAGTTTAGAGGGCGTACATCTGTAAAACGTAACACGGTCGGCAAGCAAGCTACGCGGCATCCGTAAGCTGTTAACCACGTGATAGCAATTAATGGAATTCCTTCTCGGGCTGCTCGAATGTTCAGGGTACTACTTTCAAGTTCGAGTCCACGTGGGCACTGTAAAGACGTGTGTATCTTGATTAAAACGGTCTAGTCGGTACAGGGAGGGATACGAGCAAATTTTATGTAAGCAAGGTAAGTAGGATAATGCTAATGATAATTTATTAATTTTCCTATTTTTTTTACCTTTTCCATATATATTGGTCCTTTTATACGATATTACTTTCATTAATTCGTGTAACATTCATAGTAGACTGAACCACCATAAGGACAATGACCTGGCAATGACAATTTCCTGTTTGACTTTGTACTTGCTACTTTATCTTAAATGTACGACTGCGTTATAAATATCTTTATGTAATCTCCTAAAAATCTGTATATGCTGGAAACCGTGTATGCGGGTACACGAGGAACGTAACATGACACTAACTGTTCAGTGTGCGGTACATTCGGCAAAAAGCCCCCAAACTCTACACGCGCTTGTAACACGAGACATGACAAAATATATAACGCTGGTTTGTCAAGTAAGAAGAACTAATATGAGCACACCTCCAGGATTTAGGATTTTAGGTTAATGAAAAAGCCCTTTTTTCAATGTTTTAGTATACGATGGTGACGAATAAGGCTATGATGAAAATGAGTAGAAAGATGAACATTTTTATGTAGCGATATTATAAATTTTAATTAGAATGAACGAAAGCAGAAGTATAGCCTATATGAAATTATGCTCTGACCCATCTTCGAAATTATTTCATGAACAGAGCAATGTCATTATTAATAGATGATAAATTGTAGGATTTGCTGTTATATGTAAAACCACACTCTCTTGCTTAAATGTCTGTACCGCATAACACGCAATGGCAAGACTTCATATTTCAGATAGTTAAATGTTCCATAAAGAAATCAGCCACTGACGTCCTACGTGGAACATTACTCTAATTTGTTTTTCTATCAATGAACAACAATCTGTAGTTAATTTCTCATTTGCATGCCGAATGTGTGTCACCGAAAACCCATGTGATTTGGCTACGTGGGACAGTACCTTTAGTGAGAATTGACCTCCGAAATTAGAAAAGGGTGATCATTCGACACATATAAGTGAATATTTTATGTTGGTTATGTTTTGTTTTCAATTACGTTTGTTTAGACGTATTTTAACGTAAGCCTAGCATACGAAACATTGAGTATCGTTGTAATTTTCTACCATTTGGGGATCGTATTTGGTTCATGAAAGTAGACGACTGTGCCGGTGCCAGTACACCATCAGACGGATTTGTTTAATACGTAAATATCGTATACATTATACTGCTCTCATTTTGTCTCCGTAGTCGATATGTTGTTGTCGACGGGAAATTTTTGAATAAGCTGACAAGTTCAGGCACCCTTACATTTTTGCTACTATGAGTATTGTCAAAAGTATTACTTTAAATTTAATAATCGAGAAGGATGTGTTTTCGATAACATTATTCAGAGCATTTCAATATTTGCCTTCGGCAATTTAATTTTTTACTTGCTCTTGGGAGTTTGTATATTGGATTTGATTAGGAAGCGATAAAGAATACGTTATCGGGAGATTATATTCGATATTATTCGCTAATTGTAGTGGAATTACAAAATAACAAATTTTAATTTATATTCCTATTTATCAATTACTTGATTCATTTCGGAAGATGTATAAACTAAATATATTATGAGCATCTGGCCAAAGCATTTAGACAACTTAATGTTGATTCTTAACAAGGATCGTGTCTGTCATGTAATTAATCCCAAGGGAATAATACAGGGAGATAACAAATTAATCATTTTTGGCGAGGACGTCGAAATAATTTTGTTGTAGAATATATCTGTTCGGCCAACATCCAATGATCTCTCTAACGACACTCTGGAATATAATTTTGATCAGACTCGAGGTTCATTCTTGATATATATATAACGGTTATTCTTTCTTTACCAGTTATATGGTTTAATGCTTATAGGGATTGGTCATACATCGCTAGATTGTTAACCAGTTTTACTTTTTGGAACATTAATTACTTACCCTTACCTTCATTTTTATTACAAACCGCTATTTGTAAAGCGAATTGTTTTGTAACTATACGATAGAAGTTAATCTGATGATCATTGCCCGAAGAGAAACGAGGTAGAAGTGGATACAGTTCTAAGCGTTTCTCCTTTCTAGGCCATCACCATTCATACGGTACCTCATGTAGTTAGGGTCCGTGGTGATTATGCAGGCTAAATATCGGGTAGTGTGTACATCAATGAACCCCAGGCCGGCGATCCGAAGTCCCTTTCCAAAGTGGCCCCCAGTAAAGCGTTCTTTTAAGAAAGGCCCTGATGAATTTGATGAATCTTCCACAATATTATATTACAATTAACATAACTAACGTTATCGTATATACATCGTCTCTTTCGGTCTATATCGTCTCTTTCCAACATTTAATATTTGTGTTAGTCGATGACGGAGCGGAAGTCAAATTTTACCACCATTTTGATATTATGCGTTGAAAGTCTAGAAATAATATTTTATTGATCATGATTTACGTACAATTGAGACAAAACGTGTTCTACTTACTTGCATCATGTAGAAGACAAATTTGCACATGAATCTTCCAAAGTACCATTCATTCCATGCGTAGATCGTCGCAGTCCATGGGACACAACAGAGAAGAAAACAAATGTCTGTTAGGGCAAGGTTGATAATGTAACAATTGGTGGCCGTCTTTACCCGTCCATGCCCAGCTTTTAATATGACGTAAATTACAATAGAGTTTCCTATTAATCCAACGACAAGGATCAGCATTAATATTGATGGGATTACTATATAGGTAACTCCATGGTTGTACGGATAATCGTAGTCGCTTATACTCGATCCAAGATCTGTTGTTGCTAGAATGGATGTAGATAGCGATGTATTATGATTGATGTAAGACAGGAGAGACATCTTGTTCTGTTAAAGGAAAAATAAAAGCATGAAGTAAAATGTTTTGGTGTTTCCAGTGTCTGATTATCCTCACTTTGTGGTAAAATATTGATTTTCACTACCTAGAAGTAATTATAATATGAATCGACTCAAAATATATCGAGGTTTCTCCATATTTCAAAATTGAATAAAAGGATAAATTGCCTCTTGGATTGCGTGGACCATAAGCAGTTAATGACACGTCTGGTAAAGTATATTATATATATAAAGTACCTATAGTGCACGAATTCGACGAAGTTCCAATAAAGCTATGTACAAATCCCGAGCAATGTGTTCACGAGCCAAATGAAATAAAGCACACACAGTGTGACAATGTCTCACGAAAAAGTGTATCGCAACCCTACTTTGCAACCTTCTTCAATAGGTTCAATGATGTCAACATGACAGCACCGAAGAGACATATCTAGAACATTTTAATATGATAGACTGATCAAGAAAAGTGCCTTCCTTATTCATGGATTTCATTGAATCATTCTCATGTGTCGATCATGATGAATTCAACATACATTCTGTACTATACATTAATCTCTCTTAGCTGAACAAGTGGCCTACTTAGCAAACTTAAGCCCTCGATAACTTTTCAAGTCTTCAGACGGACAAGAACTGGGTCGTTGGCGTTGTTAATAAATTATCGCATAAATTAGTTTGATAGATTCGGATAAAAACGCCACATGAGTGTCGGAACACATCATTATAGAATTGACAAACCATGATTTTCCGCAGGGTATCTGGGAGTGAATTTCACGAAAAATCGAAACTCAAATTTAGTCACGCAACCTACACAATGAACATGAAAGAAGATACTATAGCTTACCCGAGTCCGAGCTGATATTCAAATACTTTGCTAATAATTCAAAGGGGGAAGCTTTTCGATTGTAAAACAAAACAACAATTTAGCAGTGATGTCGTCGAATTCAGCTTGTCCTAAACCGAATCAAGTCCATTCAGAGGGCCCAAGTCCGAGCTGAGTCCGAGCCGAGTCCGAGCCAATTGTGAGTGCAGTTAATAAATATGCTTTCACATCCAATTCATTTCTCCTAATATATACCAAATTCAGCAATGGATTAACATTATTTCATATAGTAACGTTATGTTTTCATTCTCTATTATAATATGCCAAGTACCAGAATGTATACGTTGCATTGTATATTATAATATGCCAAGTACCAGAAGGTATAGGTTGCATATATATTTTAAACTGCACACATCCAGATGTATACTTGGGCTGGAGTGACGAGTTCATAAGGCGTCTGGTCCGAACCAAATCCGAGTCCGATTCCGAACTCGTGTACTACATATCTGTATTTTAGTTTACTTGGATATAAATATTAAAATGATATGTAGCTGTAATCAGGCGCGCCATTATATGTTGGACCTGGTGGGCATATCACACGCAGCCCTAATGAATCTTTGAATATGGTTTGAACAGATACACATGCATGGGTAGCGATGTTTATGAGATTACGGAGAAAGGAGTAAGTTCATTGGCATTTGCGGTGTTAACTTTAATAGGCAGAAGACGATTACAATTACCTAAGCTGACGGCGGGAATACAGTTGTTCATTATGTAATAAAACATCTGTGCCCAGACTAAAACATATATAATTTATTATGGGTTATCGTCTAAGATAAAATCGTTCTATTTTAAATAAGATTTGTAACATAGTGGGTCTTCCTGAAACCTACAAATCTTACTTAAATAACAAACAAACATATATTCTTGATTGTATATAATACGATATAGGGTGAATTTAAGTGTGTGACACGTATTTATTGGCACGTTAAAGTCACGGCATTTTCTTTCCGTTCACTCATTTTCTCTGAAGAAAGGTAGTGCACCAAATAGCTCAATGCACCAGCGCGAGATTAAATAATTTCGAAGATATAAGAAGTTCGAATAAACATAATTAATTGTTTTTTCATAAACACACAAGCGATGCTTTCAACTAAAAACCTTGTTGGCAATTGTTATTTTATATAGACGACCGGAAACTATTATAGAATATATTTGATTACTAGTTGTTACGATGACCTAATTCAGTTTCGTGGTGCTTTCTATATCACGCTTCAATCGTACATCATGTCAAGGTAATTTGAATTCTCTGAGGCAAGAAATTTGAACCCAATTCTTTCAATGTTCTTCGCGGTTAACGCGGTTGTCAATTTAGGTCAATGGTTAATATATAGTTGATACAATTATAAGGACCAACTGTAGTGACATCACAATCAAGTTATATTTGACAAGCATGATGTATTTATTCGTGTTGTATACTATCATCGTGCCATTGGCCAATGGCTTAACGTGCATCTTAACATTTTCAAATTAGGCCAATGAACAAACTGGATATGATATTTTACATTATCAAATGTCATTTCCGTACAATATGAATGATTCGTACAATGCACAAAAACGCTGCAAATTATATTTTCTTCCTTTTTGAAACAGCGGGGTATCTGCATGGTCTCGGCTATATTAATACTATACATGGCATTACATTTCAATTCGGCTCGTCCAGACAACAATTATAAAGACCAACTTTAATTACCAGTAATTAGTAATATTACATTTTAATGAAGTAATGAATAGTAATTCGAACTTTTTTTTTACATTCCAACAATAATTACAATTTATGAGTCCCCAGAGTCTCTATAAAACAACAATTCCCATATGTAAGTTTCATAACCATTCTCCCTATAATGGCGAAAGTGTGACTGTGTGAATCATCTGAATGCATAGCTAAGTTATCATTATCTTTTCAAATATTTACTTAAATTAAAGGAAAGACCATCCTGATTGCTTCATACCTTCTATTATACCTTATATACCTAATTAAACTTCATATAGATAGAGAAAAGTTACGTGTGTGTGTTTCATATTTCATCATGTTTCATAACCGCAACATTATAAATTCGAGGGGCTTGCGGTATTCACCGTCATATTTCACGTCATAGACATATAAATGTAAACGTTAAATAACAAATGTAATCCTTAGATATTCCCAAGAACCGTATTTAATTTGTATGATGTACCGTTAAATCCACGAATTATGTTCAAAGATCAAGTGCTTCTGTTTCAGCAATATTACACTTGTTATCCTCCACACTCGTGATGACGTGGTCCGTATCTAAATTACACCAATTTAGTGATTTGACATAAATTTGTAATTGTCATTTTTTAACACATACATTTGATGTTAAAATATATAATTAGGTTATATAACATTATACGATAAATGTAACGAAACATGAAAGTTACTTACTTTATATGACCATATGGTGCGTATATAATGGAACATGGAAGAAACGAAAGTAGGGCAATCTACACCGTACCACAATATATCCTTAATCCTTTCTACCAACTATTGATAAAGTTGGGATAGTTCAAATGATTGGTTTTGGGCGACACGACAAACAAAGCTTCAGACTACATCATTGTGTACACTTTGAGTAATGTATTCACGTTTAAAATGGAATCAAACGGTACATCATAGTTTCTTCATATATGTTAAGTTCATAGTAGATACATGCTCATGTCATCAAAATAAAAACTGATTAAAATTCACGAGTATTGCTTCGGTGGGGATTTCAATATGGTCAAAGAGATTGTGTGTTTTGTTGTTCATGTTACTTTTTCTTATTAACCGGTATATCTACACACGGTAACTACAGAGATTTTAAGAGTGTGGGGGTTTCTTCAAGATATATTTATTAAAGTGACTTTTTGATTCACCTTACAAGAAGTAATCAAGAGTGGAATTACACAGTAGATTTGCTTAAATTTTGGGGTGAAAGGTAAAACGTCAAGACCACTGTGAGAAAAAGACATTACGTTTTCGGTAACTGTAGCAGATCGATTTGCTAGTATTAGCAATTTCACGCGCACCGACTGGTTGGTATCAGCCATTTCCAGCGGATTTACAATCACCTTCTTCGTCCAAACATAGGCACATATCTGATTAAGGTTCGGCCTTACACACTTACAATTATACACTAGCTATATATTGTCAGTATAGTGTATGCGAGTGACAATTATTAAGCATTTGAAACATTAGAGCGTTATTTATCAATTGTTCAGGGAAGAACTTTTATGCATATGGGGGTGGAGTTAGGGAAAGGCATTGTGCGCCTATTGTCTGGCCTTTCACATTGAATACATTGTTGGTGGGAACCAGAGGAAATGTCACTTACAATGCAATCCAACTTGGAATTCAATTTAGACATTCGCCACATAGCATGCTATGTGTAGACCTATGTATTATTATTAGTGCTTTATTACTTAAGTCTTAAAAGTAGAACAACTAACCCGATGCACATTTTAATCCAAGGGGAACGATAGCACAACATAATTTAGAAATGTAAAATACTTTGACAAGTTGTATCAATATTTCGTGTTGATACTCTTGCTACTAGGAAGGTTAGCCTGATTAGACGACGCCAACGTAATCATTACCAGAGAGCCTGAAAGTAGCAAAATGGGAGCAAAAATTAGAGCAAACCAAAATGTTGCTAAAAAAAAGAATCATATACCAGCAAATTAGGTTAATTTTTCATTTTACATGGATTGGAATTTATGTTCATCTTATGTTATCGACCTAAAACGAGGAACTGAATGAAATTTGATTCTCTTAATTACATCTGCCTGGTTATGTTTTATATAATGAGGAAAACTTCTGCAAATCAGAAATATTTCCATAATTTTGTTGATTAAAGTAGTTTGTATATATCTTTGTTATACTATGTTTAACATAAACTTCAAAATGTCAAAATTTGTCCTCATAATGTCGTTTTATAGAAAAAATTAGTGACACTATATTATATCTGTTAAAAAGTATTTGCTTGTTCAAGATGGGAGATCACATATAGAAAGAAGGTAATGTTTGGTATAACATAAATGTTCATTTTAGTTTCAGGCGGCCGATTGATTCAGACGATGGTTTAGAAATATAGCAAAGTATGATGATAATACGTGATGGTACATTTCTTATTATCAGATTGTAAAGACATGCGTAAAATTTCGTGACATTTTGATGTAGGTATAAGGTCCGGGGTGCAGGCTTTGTAAAATACACTACAATAATTATCCCGTGGTGACATCGGTCGTCATAATTTTAGTTTGCATATCAGAATGGTTCAGTTTGCTAATAAATAAATGCGTATGTAGCCAAGGTAGTTACCGCAATGCTAGTATAAAAGCGTTGACTGCATCTGGTTTACTTAGGAGAGGTCACAAAAGAGGTATCTATATTTTACAACATTATGGACTGTAGTTTTCAAAATTGACATATAGCTCCCAATGATTGTTCCATTAGTTCAGTGATGCAGTGAATACACATGTCGTGAAACAGGTGACATGGGTTGTGGGCGTAAACAAGATGGGGTCTGATACCGTATTTGATTACGTACGACTCGGTGTGAGTATATATAAGAAGAAAGCAGATTGAGTTGTAAGTTGTCATATAATCGAGATGTAATTACAAACGACTAATAGCCTTATAGTTTCTCAAATCACCGAGATAAATATTAACAGCATTATGATAAAATGTACGTTTGTTTTATTCTAAGACACATTGTATAACTTTTAAATGTACGCGTGAACGACTTGTTTCTGAAAGTAAAATTGAGCTGCGGAGCTGCAAAGTTGCGTTGATGTGAATAAAGTCATATATTCACATCTAATGTGGTGTTGCGTTTCAACATTTGTGCATGTAATCTATTCGCCATCATAAATACTTTACTATCATTGTATCATCCTCATATCTTAAACTTGAATTGACAAATAGGTAACCAATGCCTCTTACGTTTATTAATTGTATTGCCAAATATTAGTGACATATCAATTTTAGTGCAAACTTTAGGGCTTCAGTCGTCCTTCTATCATATCTTCGCATCGTATTCCCGTTGAATGGAGGTGCATGTGCATTTAATATGGCTTTCAGTTTCATTACACCGGACACGAGTACGATGAATTAGTGATGTGTAAATACAAATATTATATTCGGCATGTAAGTAGAATGTAATTGTTGAATAATTTCTTTAATAAGTTTATATGAGCGACCCGGCCGAACCTATTAGTTGTAAACTAATCTTGGTACACGCGCTGAGGAGTGGTGATTTGTGGTGACCTTTAACCCAATTTGGGATTTGCGTCCTCCTCTAGTAATCGCCCAGCCAAAACTCGTTTTCAGTAATTTGATATGGTGGAAATTCGATGAAATCCGCTGAAGTTTGAGAGTTATGGATAATAAAGTATATATTTTGCTATTTCTCCAGTATCAACTATGCCTGCTTGCACATATTCCAAGTCCACCAGTTCCCCAGACTCCTTGTTTTCAGTACAATTTCTAAGTAATAAGTTCATATTGTTGATAGTCTCGGGGTTGGGGTGGCTGTTATGTAAGATTTACAGGCAAATGAAACTGTCATTGTATCAGATTTTCTATAAGATGGACCTACACTATATATCTTTAGCTACATATATGTCTCTACACTGTATATTGTAATGGACTCTCGCTGTTAATTTACAAATCCATTTAAACCACAAATTAGGAGCTAAGGAATACACAAACCCTTGTTTGACATCTAGTCATTGCTGCAACAATCTTAATTGGCAAATGGGTGTTATATTTGAGCATGGTTATATCATTTTGTGTTTAAATTTCGAAACTTGAAAACCTGTGAAGATGGAACTAGCTTTTGTTGTGCGTATAAAAATGATTGATATATCAGTGTCGTAGAAAGGTCTTTGAAATTTGGGTATGCGTAGGCATAATAATAAGGTTCAGAAATTAACAAAAACATGTAAAATTTAAATTAATTGAATTTAAATTAATTGTCCTTTCCATGTACCGCAATGACAATTAGGATAATATATACTTTATGTATGGCTTAGCCGACAGTTTGATTTCATTTCCAGTAGACACTTGGTATATTATTAATCTTTACACAGCACATACTCGACATACACATTCAGCAATATTATTGAGTAGGATAATGACATTCAGCTGAATTTAAATGTTGTCAAAGTGGCTTCATATCGTACGTTAATAACATGGCGTCTCTGGTCTGAATTAAACTTTATTGCCAAACCGAATTTATACGAGTTCGTGCCTTCATAAAATTCATTCAAATTATACCCAGACATTCTGCACCATGAATTATACGAGATACAATAAACCGAAGAACCACATTTGATTAGTTAACATCCAATCATTGAAAGCATCTTTAACAAACGCGCAATAGAAGTTGTAAGAAAATAATATATTATATATATATATTACGGATGCCTACTTAAAGCAAGAGTGATTTGCTATCTTAACCTTTATAAAAATAATTGCATTCAGGAAATTGTTACTTTGCTTTATTTGAACAAAGTACTATCTTAACTAATTCTTGCTAACTTTAATTTGCTATAACGATGAAAATGCATGTTCACAATAAATGTACATGTGGGAGCCATATCGTGTTTTTATTAACATTATAAAAGTATATATTTGGAAGTAATTTCTCTTAACTTTGTTTTAAAAGGATGTACTTTTCTTGGTGGCAAATGTATCTCGTATTAATTATTGTAGGCTTACTTCAAACACATACCTTGCAGTTCGCCACATACATTTTCCCACGATGGATATTGTATTTGCAATTGAATGTTAGGTGCAAACTGCATTAAATGTACGTACTTGAATACTTGAACTTGTAGTATCTCTACGTGCACGAACAGCCAAATAACTCCCGTATATGTAATGTTGCGCGCGCTATTTCGGCTGTCGGGGAAGGTGACAAAAACTTATGACGTCACGTGGAAAGCCTCTTTATAGTAAACTTATCGTATTGGTTAACCACAATATCTTTTGCAAAATTTGAATTCACCCTGTCCCAACAATTAACTTGTTTTATTCGCAGTGAATTTTTTATTTTTAAGGAAAGCATTTGTATTGATAATGAAACTTATCTTATCATTCTCCGAAAATTTGAACTAGACCGGTAGGTAACAGTGATTGATCTATCCTTCTTAAACCAGCTGCAGCGCATAAAATGAACTTTAATGTGTCGGAGTATAATAAAAATGTATTATGTTACATATACAAATACAGAATCAAACTCGCATGAAAGTTCATTTAATAGTTTGCTCTGTGATTGAACTTTTATACTTATGCAACTTTTGGATCCGAGTGTTTTTGGAAGAGAGAGTTGCTGACGGTTAGAAATCATACGTTCCGTCAGAACGTGGCACTGCGATATTTTCTTAACTCCGTGCAAACCCAGGCCCACTTAGCTAGATTATTGTCTAAATATTTCAAAACATATTCAAGATAAAGTAATTGTGGTAGCTCCATATTCATAAATATATACAACAGCGTGTTGCCTCCGCGTGCTTGGCACACGTGTATCGAGTTTTCAGCACTTTGTATAAGTTTACGTATAAGTTTACGTATAAGTTTACGTATAAGTAAAACAGATATGGTATTTGGAGAAAATCTATGACAAATATCGTTGTGAATAAAACGGTTAGAGTTAGAGTTTTTAAACAATAGGTATTTGTTACCATAACGCCGCCATGCTGTCAATGTTGCGAATATAATATATAGGTACATCCGACATGATTACCAAAGTTTTTAAACGTAAGTATTCGTATTGCAAAACGTCGAATAAACATAAACGAAATATATTTTTTTCCATGCATGTGTCAAAATGTTCAATTTTGGAGAAACTCTAAACTGATGATTAGCAATTCCTGAATACACACGTATATCCGATTGAATGTATCATGCAGCATATGTGTTAGCATTAGTTTTCAGTATGGCGTAGACTTATTTCTTGTCATGTAAGATCAAAATATATAATTAGCTACAACAATGCTCTATATAGACGCATTATGTTTTTGACCATAAATAACATACAAATGCAGCGCCGGATTTACCTTTCTGGGGGACCTGGACCAGGCTTAAATTTGGGGCTGCAAACTCTCCGGACTGAGAAGAGAAGCTTGCTCTATCGCAATATACATCGATCAGATAAAGATTATTTTTTACAAATATTCAAGGTTCTCAAAGTGGATATCGTAGAATTTAAATCTAATTATGGCATTCACAAATGCTACAGTATTGATGTACATTCAGCAGACATTGATGTTTACATAGGCAATTAGTCAAAGGTTGTTCCTCTTGACTTAGTCCAACCAGTGGAAAATCCTCGCTAAATTTCTTCGCAGTCATAATTGCAGTATATGGTAAGACCATTGCGGTACACCTTAGATATTTTATTCAAATCTGAAGTCTGAACAAATCGGCAATCTTTGCAAACAACATATATATCTCTATTGTAAACAACGTTGGTCCTCATAACATTCTGTGTTTTCAGAAAAGGATTATGCCTTGTGCCCATATGATATTGGAATGTTTATCTATCCGAAGAAACACTAACAAGCAATAAGGCATGCAATCTATAGTCATTGGTGATCGCCAAAACATGTGCTAGGTTTTAATAAGAATAAGAAAATGAAATTTAGTCGCCTATAAACGACCGATTAATCTACATTGCAGACGTACAATATATAACAATAACATCAGTTCCGTTTGATTAGTAAGAAATCCTTGTCTCAAAACCTAACACATGTCTTAAATATGTTGTCTTAAGCGTAAAGAATTCGAATGTTTATTATTATCTTAATTATGTTCAGATATTGAATAAATAAACTCGGGTGCAGATTTATTCTACAAAAAAGTAATGTTCTATTTACATATAATAATTCCAAGAAAATTGTTCTTTGTACATCTTCTTAAAACACTGCAGTGTAATATATGGTATGTGGGTTTTACCTGGATATATGTGTATAGTGCTTTGGAAATCACCATACCTCGGGGCTGGGATCGAGGGGTTTAGAGTAGGTAACAAAATTGTATACTTTCGGTAGCAAAGACTAGGAAAACAAATATAGTTGGAGCCATAATGGAGCCAT
>JAODAF010586963.1:0-13897 GCA_027574765.1 Molpadia intermedia
AATTGCTGTCCTTGGTTGGCAGGTGTTCAGTGCTTATATGTTTATTTTATGTGATATATAATTGTTTGTTAAAATTTATTATTTTGGTGAAATTTTCTGACCAAAAATTAATATCGATAAATCCTCCTTATAGTGAGAATGGGGTCCTTGCCTGGTTCTAACATAATAATTTCAATAACTGTCTGAATGATAATCATTGGGTCCTGGATGAGGATGTTATATTTGGTGTAATTTTGAATACTGACGGTACGCAGGTACGGTACCTGAAATAATTAAAACAAATATGATAAAGCTAAGGTTAATTTAGAATAAATGACAATGTAATGGCTGAAACGTAACTTAAGCGTTTTAAGAAACTTAACCATTTTAAAACTATTACTCATTCCTCATTTTAATTATTATTTACTTCCCACATTCCTTCTCCCGCTGATGATTTTATTGCAAATATTATAAGACTTTTGTTTCGATTTCTGTGGAGGAATAAACCTGATCATATTAGTCGTGATCATTTTATTGAAGTGCACTCTGATGACGGTATTACAAATATTGATAGGCTATGTAAGTGAATAGCATTGAAGGTCACGTGTTTTGCATATAATTATGATGAACAATTGCTACCAGGGATTTACATCTTGCTATCTACGAACATTCGATATAGATATCGTAGCAATGTACAAGCCAGTGTGTGACAAATGATCTTTGGAAATGTGTTTAAAAAATGTGTTTAACTATAATTACTAAAAGTAATTATAGTTTCTCAAAAGAATGACGTCTCAATGCTAAGCCAGTCATTGCAGGACAGTAGGCCTAGTTTTATTAAGAATTTACTTTTCAAATGATCTAATTGCTGAAAATGGTAATGTTTACAGCTTAGATCTATTATTATTTTTAAGTTATTATTAGAACGCGTAATAGTTTATTTATTGAATATTGTGCTGTAATTAACTCTATTAAGTCTTTGAGAGACTTTTTTTCACAAATATCCATTCAGTAAATGAGTTGCGAAAGTATTTAAAATATTACTTTAACATTAATAAATATATTTTTCAGAAAAATATGAATTGAAAGGTAAACGTACATTTAAATACACATGTGCAGTACCTTAATGCGATTTTCATTTGTTTTTGCAACTCGGGGATAGATCTATGATAGATCAATGCTCATCAGCGTGTTTTAATGTTTATGTATCTTTCCCTCCCAGAGCCCGAACAGATCAATACTTTGTGCATGATATATCGTGAATCCCTGTCATACCAACTTAGTCCCTGCTAAACATAATGACGAACAAACATAAAGCGAGACTAAAGTGATATATAGAGCGATGATCTTGACTACACGTGGCTGCAAGCTCTAGGCAACATCTGCTACTCCCATCTCATTGACTCATTGAATAGCCCAGCGAATATCGACACTTTTCATATCAATATGACAAGGCAACTCTACCTGTTATAGCCAATGATGAATAGATATATATGACTATTAACCTCTACGCACCCCTGCGACTAATCACCAACATGGTTACAGTGTAAAAAACAACTGCTTACGGTTATTCATGCGCACCTTAGCGTGTTGGTGCCCCAGGCAATATTTCATTTAATATAATTTCCTGGGACGCGTTGGGCAATTGGCCACCGGTGTAATGAACTTTAGTGTACTATAGTATTAAAAGTAAAAAACATTTACTCGAAGTTTATCTTCGTGAAAATATAATTTAAGAGACAGGGAGACCAACATATAAAACTGTTTATATTTTAAAATCAGCACTTTGATATTAAAGTATTAATATTTCTTGTGACGTCAGAATTTTATACCTACAAATGTCTTACGTCATAGTTTTTTGGTTTCATGCGCTAGGCTGTCTTTGTGACTTATTTTTCGTTATTTAAAAACATTTCAGATATTTACAAATTTCAGTTTGACAAAAATCCATAATATCAAAGTTATCATCGGTGAAGTACGGTGCGGGTTTATGTTTAATAATAATCGACAACATTTTACCCAAACGGGAAACAAAACGTAAGTCTTTATAATAACAATTACTAACCAATGAACAGCAGTAACCAATCCGTGGTAATATAATTACTTCAAATTATTAAGGGCCAATGAATTATGTTAATCTGGAACCATTTTTCTCGAGGCAACTTGTCAACATTATAAACCGACATTATAAATCAAGCATTGTAGCTTAATATTGGCGGTATATAATTATTACATTTTTAGGAAACTTGCACCTGAAATCTGAAAGGCAGGGAAGCGAAGACGGGGAGGGGGGTCAATTGATACGCGGTAACATATTTTGCACGGGTCTTTACACTATAAACTCTATATCGCACAAGGCGACCATTGTGGCTCAATTTATTTATTTTATACAGTTACTTTTTATTATATTTTGATAATTAAGGGGAAAGATCGATTTGCCCATGGAACCATCAGTGACGCCAGTGCTACATTGCCTCGTGTATATTAATATACAGTCTTACATCAGGCGCCATCACTGCATACTATGCATACACTATATACACATTTGTGTACTCTACCAGTATATACTTATATATCAAATATGAGACAGACAGAACATAAATACAGTGCTATTTCAATAAATTTGCATTATTTAGTCAGCACATTTGGTGCATGACGTGTTAATATTGATAATAGATATGGATAAGAGAACCCAATTTTCTTTACTTGAGATAGGCTATTACAAGCTGTATTAAGCTGATTTTATACAGCGCCACCTACACTTATATTTGATTCGATGAAGTATAAAATTGCAGAATTGAAAATTAAATTGAATTTTCGACCGAATATTTGTAAATTAGACCCGATTGAATGATTCCAGCTTGATCTAATATCCGATACACCCCTAACCATAACGAATTACATCAAATCAGTTCAGCGATGATAGGCCTATATATCGGATTTAATACTCATTACTACCATACGTGTAAGTATGCACATAAAAGTATGTTTCACCTTCACATTTAAAACATACGACACGTTGACATTACAAAGTGAATGTTCTGCTATCTTACTGCGACGTGCTTTATTCATCTCACGCAGCCACCTGCCTTTATCTATTTTTATGAACACTTTGTGTCTTCTTTAAAATAAAATGCAAAGCCAACTTTGTTAATTTGACACTTCCATATGCCTGTAACTGTCTGACACATTGATTTTGTTACTACGCACCTCTTAGAATGCTATGCTTAAAATTACACCTGTCCCGCAGCCTCGGAATGAAACGATCCTTAAAAACTAATTTCCGTTGTTCATTGGACGGGCTTGCTGTCGGACGAAGGTGAGAAGTTCCCGTGTTCTTGGGGAGGCGGATGCCGAAAGTGTGAACTGAGACCTTTCTGATCAAACATACATCGAAAACTCTATAATCAGACAGAGAATAGGAAGCACATTTGAAATATTATTTCTTTGTTGATTATGACTCTTCGGTTGTCCGGGCAACGAATCAAATAGCCTATCAATCTATTGACGATCTTTGTGATCATTATAGTACAGTGTTAAAGTCGGTAACAATCTAGTGACGATTTTAGTGGTTCGTACTTCGTAGTATGTTAAAGTTGGTAAAAATCTAGTGACGATCTTAGTGGCTCGTATAGTATAATATAGTCCTAGTGTTAAAGTCTGTAACAATCTTAGTGGTTCGTAGTATGTTAAAGTTGGTAACAATCTAGTGACGATCTTAGTGGTTCGTAGTAGCCTAGTGTTAAAGTCGGTAACAATCTAGTGACGATCTCAGTGGTTCCTAGCATAGTGCTAAAATCGGTACCGTAACAATATAGTGGCGATCTGTGTAGTTCGTATAGTGTAGTAAAATCGGTAACACTCTAGTGACGATATCTGTGGTTCATAACCTTCGTATATAATGTTAAAATCGGTAACAATCTAGTGGCGAATCTATGTGGATCTTAGTGGTAAAGTCTGTAACAATCTAGTGGCGGTCTGTGCGTCTAAGTACCGTGTTCAATTCGGTAACAATATATTGGCGATATATGTGCTTCTTAGTATAGTGTCAACGTCGGTACAAATCTAGTAGTACACCATATATTAATTTATGCTCAGTCATATACTCGATGTAAGTGACTGCAAACCGCATTAAAATATATGTCTGCACTTGTTTTCCGAAGGTGAACACTTTATGATAATGGTGGTGCACAACCTAATCGCTCGTGTCGATGGATATAGGCCTATTGTATTTGTCATATAAGTCATGGTGTTCCAATCCATAATGCCAGGGAATTTCCAGGCAAAGGTTTATACCACAAACGAAACGTCGCCATGCATGTTACAGAGATACATATGACAAGGTACGGTACGACGTCGTACCGTGTAGACAGAAATATAGACAGGTAGACCGATAGACCGGTTTCCTCAAAATTGTTCCATGTATGTAAAATTAGTCTGCAAAGTGGTCTTTGCCACCCAAACTATGCGGGCTGTGTCCTCCCCCAAAGTTGTCTGTGTCCCCCAACCCCTCGAAGTATGAATACATGTCTAGCACACAGATAGGGTTAGGGTTCAATCAAATTTCGGACACATGGCTTCAAACGGACGTTGTTTGCAGTTTACATATCAGACAATCAAACAAATGGTATATAAACCGTCGCTCCTCCCAGACTTGCAAATCCACTAATGCAAAGTCAAATTCTACGCTGGTGTACTCATATATAGGCATATGCGTCTAGTGCATTTTGTACGGAAAACATAAAGAGATCTCCATCATTTAAAAAAGAAAGAAAAACAAATACAAAAAACTATTCCAATTACAGAGAATTTAACTAACTCTCTGACTACCACGCACATGTTCTAAACGAACCACCTTCTAAACGGAGTTCGATTTCCTGAAATATCACTTAACTTTCTAGCAAACAATAGCTTAATTATAGTGTAGTTCATGAGAAATATCGTTGATCAGACACGTTGATCTACACGCAAGAGTGGTTCGGTAAAATCATAATTTTATCTGCTTCTAATTTATAAGTTGAAACTGGAAGAATGTTCGTGTTTAACAAATCGTTGAAGTAATCGCTTTTGACTTAAATTATCACGCACGCATAGTTAACCATACAACGACACGAAGCGTGGTTAGAAAGAGGTTAAATATTGTCAAATTGAAAACTCGGAAACCAGCAAGGAAAACTATTTCAAATTAACTTTTCGTTGTATTGTAGTTATTTTTAATCACAATTAAGTGAGTGCTTGTTGACTGGTACGAACACTATTTCTGCATGATTGTCTCTGCAGTAGATCTGGAGCTTTCCCCCAAAAAAATAAACCTCGTATCAGGCCCATAGACAGAGTGCCTAGGAGGTGCGAGGTACGGGTGAATTCAGGGCTGACTGAAACGTGTAGACAAAGGTCCAGCGGGAGGGTCTTACTACCCATCCGCTTTGGAATAATAATGTACATGACTATATATTCAAATTGTGTGAATTGGTTCTCCAAGTTCCACATTTGACGAGGGTAAAAATGAAGTAAAAACAAGAGATTCAAGACAAAATCGCAGGGAGACTGGTGGATTGTAGTACGGCTGTAAATAATCTAAAATACCGTAATTTGCGATATACCAAGTACCCTTGAAAGTGACGAAAATATATACAAATCAAATATGAATCACCCCCTCCTCATGCATAGGGAGGGCTCATATAGGCCTATACGCCGTTGTATCTTTCTATATATAGGTCAAGCACTACTTCTTCTTTGTAACTTGGTTTGTGCTGCCAATTAATTTAGCATATCTTAAACATGTCAAACATTTGTGAGTTTGCCTCTAATCTTTTTAGCCATGACCGTACATTTTTTTCTTTTTACGTGCTCAAGAGGGAATGACACTTGGGAATAAACCATTGTTTCAAAGGGGGTAATATTTTCCAGGATTAATGAACACCGGGTGTTAATGAAGTTAATTTCTTGTTCAAAGATCCCCAAGAGTGGAAAGTGTTGAAAATATAAAGTTCAGTGACTTAAAGGATTACAGAGAGGTCAAACGTTTGGAAGTGACCAACAGACCAAGCCCACCTTACTCAAATAGTTAGACAAAGTATAATGACCGAAGGAAACATAGTCTAGAAAGTCGATTTCCGTAAAAGACAACTGCTGAAATAAAGTAATCCCTTGATAACAGTTATTTTAAAGCCACGTAAAGTATTATACATTCAATATAAGCGCCGGTGATTCAACTACGAAGGTATTTTTGGCCTGATAAAGGTTGAACCCAAGTTTTATATTTAACGTTTATGAAAGAGAACCTAACGATGGACAACTTTCCCAGATATAAATTCTTTCAGATGTATGAATGCAAACTTGAACAAGTCTGAATGACGTCACAAAAGCGCTAGGGTTTTGAATTTCTCTAGTTGTTTTCTATTCGTTTCTTTGGATCGAGTAGTATTTGGAAATTCTAAAAGTTTTGTTGAAATATCAAAGTGACAATCAATAATATCAAATAATATCCGAGTCAATAGTGACATTGATTTCTGTAAAAAAAGTCATCAAAAATAACAAACAAAAACAAGGAAAAACATCGATCGCCGAACTGGCTTTTCGAAAATTGAATAGCAAATCTAAAGCAAAACACAGAACCAGATCATAAGAAATTTCAAATAATTAAAACTATAACAAATTCTTTACATAGTCAGCTAGAAGACAGAACACTTGTAAAATGGCCACGAATTATGATCAGATTTTTTTTATTAAATGTAATTATAGTTCCTGGTGAATTCTGACCAATTTCATGGTCGGCATTAGTAACGAGGCTAATACACTACCGGTATTTAACCAATAACCGTAATTCCTAGTCGTTCTGGCCCATATTGTGATTAACATATAGTACGGTAACGTGTCAATGAAACTGGTCAAATGACTGGGCATTTCGGTTCCTAATTAAATATAACCGACGTGAGTTTATAACACTATGTATTCCTGTCAAAACTTCTTTCCTTGTTTCAAGTTATTATTTTTATTATTATTCATGTGCACTTTAGGAGGGCGCACTTTATGTTGGAGGTCAAACCCTTCAAATCACCGACGTTGCTAAGCGACGTATAGGACGGGAGGACGTACAGTTTCCTGGATTAGCTCCCATGTGATAAATGGAATTACCTGCACTTTGCTTCGTAATGTCTGGTTTAAATTGATTGATGATTGAGTTTTATCGATTGATGGGATATTGATTAGGGTTCATTGTTAGATCTTCAATCATTATCAACGGTAGCCGTCTTTGATACATGATAAAAAAACAGTGGCCTTATGGTATTTACTGTTCAAAATAAACAATGATAAATATCGTGTTAAATATCATCCACCTGGCTTTAAGAAAGTGCTACAAATGAACTATTAGCGTATCTACCCATCCAGCGCCCAGCCCCCACCCCCACCGGACCCCGATCCACAAGTTTCAATCATGGACAAAATCAGCGAGTGTATCGTATGCAGCAAGAATTTACGGAAAAAATAATATAATAGTTTTCGATCATACGACCAACTAGTTTAACATTGCAACGGCATGCACGTACTTTACTGCAGAGTTTGCCAACCATCAGATTCTGATTCCAAATAGGGATATTTACTGCTCAGTTACCAGTTTGTCAATAAAATTACCACAGCACGATTTATTATTATCTATATAAACACTATGAAGATTTTTTTCTCGAAAATTAGTCGATCACGTGCTAGTATGAAAGCTTGATAAATATAATAAGCTTATTTAAAAGAAGCAAAATGTTATTATTTTGATTATTATACTTGCATGGTATACCGTTTAAGGTACATAGTTACTGTTGGTGTTTTCAGAGGTCACTAAATTGCCGGGAATTACCTGGTTACCGACGAGTTCCATAAGAAGTTTTACATGTCACGTAGCGTCTCGACGTACCGTAGTTTACTAATAATATTAATACAATCGATACATGCACGAACACAACGGTATTCATTGCGCTAACGTTTTCGAAATACATTAGACCTATAAACGTACAATATGGTGTACGAGACTGTATGGAATACACCACTATTAATGGCGGAAACAGCCTTGTAGAAGTTCACATTTGTACATGGTACCCCTCACTGGCGAGCTGGCGAGCTAGATAGTCAAGACATCTGCAAGTCATCATAGCATCGACCGATCTGATGTAGGAGGTGGACATTTAAGGAAGTACACCCTTACGCATAAGACCTGCTCTGACGGAGTAATTCACCATTTCGAGGACGAATTGCTCAAATAGTTATAGAAATTAACTTAAATCCATACATTTTTCACACCAACTGTACTTCGATTTATATTCTTCAACATCAAAATATAAAACGGGATCACAATATCTGCCAACCTGCCATAAAAATCATCTAAATATATTTTAGGCACTTTTCCCGAGGGTAACATTTTCAGCGGATGAACATTGGTCACTAGATCAATACACATAAAACATATTGCAATAAACGGCATACTATACTGAATCGGTGTTTAATATTTCATGACCAAATCTTTTGTAGAATAATTAACCAATCCTTCACTGGCCGGGCTTCGTGATTTTCCCACATTTAGCAAAGAAAACTATTATAGGAACACGTACCGGTATGCAGTTTTAACAAGACGACTTTTGGGTTGAAATCTGACGAGAGTAGTCGTCCCTCGTCGACCAAGTAACGCCTTAAGCTGATAGCGTAAGGCAAGATAGTGTGAAACTTTCGATTAGAAACCGACAGCCTTGCGCCAAGAATGGGCTATGGGCACTTCTCTAAGAGTGTTAAAGCAAGGTGGTATAATACCTCTGACTTGATAACGACTGTTAATACTATTTGCGTGCGAGTTATAATTATGCAGATTCAGGAGTGGTCAAAACAATCGAAACGAATACTGCTTATTTGACAGTCAGTGTGGCCTCTTATACATAAGAGAGTATGTGTTAGAGTCCTGTATACGGTGATGTATTCGTCACAACGACATTCACTACAACAACAGTGATTGTGACGTTGCATTTTGATCTGAAATCAACTATGTTCCAATATCGAATTCTGGTCACATCAGATATTCTAAATAAAATTATATGAATATGGTGTGATGCTGGCAAAATTGATAAATAAATAATGTTTTGGAATCAAATGTTCGAGACCAGGTAAACGTATATTCGTGACACGTTTTGGCAGAAAATAATTAAATAAACCTATTATCCTTCTGTCGTACCTGCTAAACCTACGCGCAATATATACGATGGCAATGCCGCAGATTTGCGTTAATTAGCAAATACAACCTATACACAACAATAACAACAGACATAATTCGCTTAGCCTGTTTCAAGACGAATCACATTCTGAACCCACGGTGCATATGGAATTTACACGTAACCTACTTGCTTCAGTCGTGTAAAGTATTAATGCGTGGTCATTTATAGTGTAGGAGCTTATTGTAATCCACCAGAACAGCTACTGTATGTCATGTTATGAATACGTGTTCATTACAGTATTTACTGTTGCAGTTTATTCCAAACTTCCACAGTTGTATACTGCTACCGGGAACCACTCTTTTATAGAGTGAAATGTCAATCCCTGACATCACTATTATTAAAGTACATTATCATACAGTATATTAACATGTTTTCACTGCTCATATATGAAGTGAAATTTCGTTCATTTTTCATGTAACATTTTAATACTTTCGAGTTCGTCCAAAACTAGTGAAATTTCACTAGATAAAATAGTGGCACTCATGTCGAATAAAATTTAATTCTTTACGGTACTAGACAGTGGCAGCCAATGAATTCATGAGCAATTCAACGTAACGTTACACACACATTAGTTAAGTAAAGTAAAACAAATGACCAAAAAATTAC
This sequence comes from Molpadia intermedia, assembly GCA_027574765.1. Lineage (NCBI taxonomy): Eukaryota > Metazoa > Echinodermata > Holothuroidea > Molpadida > Molpadiidae > Molpadia > Molpadia intermedia. The sequence continues at coordinate 9,837 of JAODAF010586963.1, forward strand.
TGTCGGAAAGCTTTATATGTGTATTAGCCTATACACTCCCGACTCCCTCCCCGAATTACTCTTAATGCCATAATTTTATCCAAATTTATTACGGTACTGTAGGTTACAAGCTTAAAAAACAAACCACGTATATGCATGTGTACTTCATCATTTTGAATATTTTGCTTGATTATTTGAAATCTCATTCCAAAATCCAATTTATTTTTTCTCGATTATTTTTACAAGTAAACCAGTCATGCATCAACGGTTATCACGTCTTTTTCGGTTTCACGCACTCATGTTACAACAACAACAATAACGGTCTACCAAAACTGTGGCGATGAAATTAATCGTTTAAATAACTCTCATCTTAAATTCATTTCCTTCTTGTGTGTTTCTCCTCAGGATTTATCAAATTTAAGATGTGCCCAGACTCTCTTCTCACTATAGGTGTTAACTTAATTGAATCTCGGGATTTGAATCCAAGACTCGTGAGAATATAATTTTTGCATTTCCCAAAAAGGAGTCAGACTGCTCACTTTTCTTCAACAGTTTTTGTTCGCTGGCGGATAGTTTGTTGCCAACGAGGTTTCAATTTCAACACCACGAAAGACGCTTGTTCGAATGTATCGCTCTGCGTGTAGTGATTTCACACGTGTAGTAAACAGTAATTAGAACGTTAGGCCTTTGAACCTGCACTCAGGTTTCACAGGAGCAAGTGCTACTTTATAGGGAAACTATCAAATAGCCCGCCCTCAATTCTAAGACTACGTTTATCAGATTACTTGACATGTACTTGCAGTGAATACGGGGAGGGGGGCACAGTAACAATTACATCTGTTTATATATGCCATGCCGATCTGGAGCCTTTTGTTCTCTATGAAACTTCACTAATCTGAGTATGGCCTTCCTTGAAATAATTAAAGATATTCCTTGAAGCTGATATTCTAGCCGATCCTTGAGTTGATCACATGACAATCTTGGCTATTAACGCACCTTCGATCATTGCCACTTCAGGTCAAATACGCGTATTAATGTCTCCATTGACTTACACACTAATTTCACATATGAAAGCTGAAGAGTTTTTGTTAAGTATCTTTTTAATTTCACCCAAATGAACATACCTTAACAGTTTAGATTTTGAGCTAGAAGGGGAGAAAGTTTAGAAAGGCAGTAGGTCCACTCTAAAAAATCCACCCGCCTTCGAAAGTTTCCCGTTCTGCCGTGAAATTAATCTCTACATTAAAATCTCTTTTAATCAACAATATCTTTACAGTATTTGTAATTTGATTAGTCCTCTTCAATATCCAGGTCAAAAAAGCACCACCTTTTCTGATGACCTATGAAAAAATCCATCACAAATAATTTGTTAGACACTTTTCCTGAGGGAGAACAATCTGGGCAAATGAACACTGAAGCTAATGGGGGTACCGTATTGTTCCGTACATTAAGTCAGAGGCGAAACTGAGCTATAGGATTTATTTCGGGATGATTTTGTTTGTTGAGGCGCTTTGTAGCGTTTAAAATGCAAATGAGGTTGCATCAAAACGGCGCCAATATTCATGTTTTGTAATCCAGGGGGCGCCCGCCCCCATGGATCAATGCAATCTCCGCCACTGACCGCAATTCAGCGCAAAGAAACATGTCGCTAATTGAATGAAAGTAAAATCGAATTACAAGTAGAAAATCAATTAATAAAATCATGTTTTGTTTACGGAATGAAATATTTCGAGTATTTTCGGTTACATTAACTAAAATATTTTGAATACAGTGAAAATGTTGGGGTTTCAACTACCGTATGTCATAATTCAAGCTGAAAGACGTCGATAACGAAAAACCAAGTAATGCAGCCATACATAACACGCTCAGCACCACTGAAAACAATCGTGTTGAACGAGTTGAACAGTTGATTGTATGGATTTCGAATCAGCAATGAGTTTTACAGAGGGTAGGATAATAAGCAATCGCCGAAACGACTGAGAGGAGTCTAGTGAAAAACCTAATTCATTGTACCATTCAGAAAATGCAGATAGCCTATTTTTGTAAAGCTAACATTATTCACATGGGAACACTTGGTCATGTGACGTTTTCATGACAGAAAAATAAAATTGTTTGTTAATTATATTTATATATATATATTCTAGTGTGCTATAATTAAGAGTGATACTAGTTATGAAACTGTATTTTAATATGTCATTTGTCATTAATGTCATTAATATGTGCTAAATGTGCTAAACATGTAATGTTCGTGGCAGCAAACATTTATGTGAAACGTTGTTAATGTTTGTGTTAATCTTTCCCATACTGAAAACAAAATTTCAACAAATAGGCTATAATGGAAAATATAAAAATTTGCACCTGGGACATAAAAATTTGCCCCAGGTAATAGGTGTGCCATAAAATGTGAGGTTTTGAAAAAGGAAGATTCACTCGAAATAGAGTGCCACAAGGGACCAATCTCTATCGAATGAACTTTCACTCTTTAACTAGTGCCAATTTTATTCTTTATCGAGTGTCATTTCACTCTATATCGTGTGCCATTTCACTAGTATCGAGTGAAAATGATTCCATTAAAAGGAATCGATTCCAATAAGAAATTATTTCGCTTCATATACATACAGGCACACACAAAAACACTTAAAACTTAAAAGTACGGAAGTTAGTGTGAGCACCGCAATATATAATTCTTCAGAAATTCGAAATACGTTTCACTATATATCCATAGCATGGCCGTACACGATTTTTTATTGGGGGGTTCAAATTTTGTGCATTTATACCATCTAAGCGGAGCGCCACCATCGGTAGGCGCGTAGCGTACCGGATTTAAAAAAAATATGCCTCCCGGAAACGGCACTTCCCGGGCCTGTCAAGTTACATATAAACATCCTTCATTTTGAGATTTCATGTTTAGAAATAAGTTATAAGAATACGTACCGTGAGCAATTTACAAATTGCTAATTCTTCTAAAAATAAAGTAGAAATTATGCCACTGACTGTAATTCTATACATTCCCAGATTTCCTTGCAAATTTATTCGGATAATCACAATATTAATTCGACGAAAATAATATAGGCCTAGATACAGTTAGCATTAGCAAAATATATTATTTTCCAAGATTTAACAGTCTTGAAGTTAGTACCAATTTCTACACAAAGGGTTGAGAGAAACCAAATTTAATGCGATTTCACCAAATACAATTTGGGCGGGATGCATCTTTTTTATCTCGAGAACGCCAGCACATATTTTCATTTTTTGGATTTTCTTAATTTTGTTCTAAATCCTGGTTAGGGTTAGAATTCAGGTTAGGTTCGGCTTTCTGTGAGTAATTGAAGGTCGGCGGTTTAAAATTTACCTTCAAGTTATAAACAAATTATCCGACGTGGTAAACTTTTTTAAGCTACTTTCTCAGAAAGTAGTTTGAAGCATGAAGTTAACAACGAAGTTAAAAACTCCAATCCATAACTTTATTGTTATTTCTCAGTGTGAAGTGTGACTCAAGTCAATATTATCTGATCTAACGATTTTCTCGCCCAAATCTTACCCCACCCACCATCAATAATAATAAATAAATAAATAGATGAATAAAAAATATAAAAAGCAAACATAAGCACACATTTGAAAATCATGGTCTCCGCCGCCACTGATCTTACAAGATATATCAAATATTTGATTTCGACATTCAAAAATTACGGTGCCTTTAAAGTATTCGATTTACCTTGACTGACGTGCGTTTTGTATCAATTTTAAAACGTACAAAACATCAGTTAATTGACTTGATGAGACTATAGTTATCTCTGTAATTAGTCCTGCTTCAGAATGAGTTCGTGAAGTCCATAAAAGACGCTTAACACTTAGGTTGGAGAGATGATTAGCAAAGAACGTGTCAAAACGCACGAGCCCCGGGCCACGCTTCACAAACGGATTTAAAGGAATAAATTGGAACTATAATTATACTATCTTTTGTATTCCACCGTTCTCGGTTAGCGTATCAACTTTACTAACAATAATAGATGTGTTTGTTTGATTGTATTTTATGGGGGAGGGGAGTGGAATGGAGAGTGGAGGAAGTGGCGGAAACCATA
>JAODAF010588074.1:0-19379 GCA_027574765.1 Molpadia intermedia
ACCAGCACAGCTGGCGTGTGCCTATATGTCCACACTTGTTCAAGTTTCTTCTCTCGTTAAGTTCTCGATGGATTTGCCTTGATTGTAAACATATCTCAAGACTGCATGTGGAGTGCAAGAAGCCTATTGTTTTTGGTATATGTCCAAGGTCAGCAAAGGTCAAAACCCGAAAACTCTTTAGGATACACTGCTCTGGTCAATATATGTCACCTATGTGTTTGTCATGTAGTGTACAAGAATCATGTTATGTTTGCTTATGATCCAAGGTCATTTGAGGTCAATAGAGGTCAAACATTGAAAATCTTGCAAACATGATAACTTCATAGAGCAAATTTCAAATAATGTCATACTTACTAGAGAGGTGCCTGCCCCATAGTGAGTGCAAGATTCCTATGGTTTTTGTGTGCAGTCCAAGGTCATTTGAGGTTGGTAGGTCAAACCTGCCAAAGCTTGTAACAAATGCAAACTTCGAAGAATGCCATAATTGGTAGATAGGTGTCTCTTAGTGGGTGTGAGAATCCTATTGTTTTAGGATGAGGTTCAGTTATTTGAGGTCAGTATAGGTCAAAGCTTGTGAACAGAATAACTTGACAGAACAAAGTTAAAATCTCTCACTTGGTAGATCGTTCTTCCTGAATGTGTACAAAAAAAACATTTAGGGGGTTTGTGCCCAAGGTCACTTAAGGTTAAAAACTTAATTATTAAATTACTATAAATGCAAGCACTTCTCTCACTAACTTGAGAAGTAGTATTACATCTCTTATTTGGCATGTATGTTACCACATAAGGTGAAATGTATTTATGAAATGAGAAGTTTTGTTTTGTCACGTTCTATTATCATCTTTGGTTAGTAAAGATAACATTGAAAGTAAACTGGTAAACTGGTTCTTACAAACCACACCCCTTTAGGATGGACTGATCAATTTAATGACAAGGGCTGTCAAAATGTTAAGAATGACTCTACAGGAGGTATATTCTTTGCTATCATTTTATAATCCTGAAACCAAGAAGTCTTATTGTTTATACTGTAGTTGAAGTTATTCAGCCATGAAGCGATTAAGAGAAACGACCAGCTTGCATACTAAATGAAGTCAACATGCATAGGCATAATGTATATTCATTTATAAACACCCATGACAAAGTGGATCAGTCCAATACATTAAGGTGGAAATTTTATTAAGAATTTTTGCATTTATTGAGATTTTGTTGGCTAACGAAGTGTTGAAACAAATTCGAAATGTAATGAATTATTTGAATAAATGTCATTTAAGGTAATGATTCCAAAAAGGCTATGGAAAATTGATATTGTAGATATTAATTAACCACTACTAAGTAATCAGTAGGACATCTGTTTAAAAACTTTGGTTTGGTTGCTGGTTGGAATCATCTTGATGTTCTAGTAATATTGCTGAGACCTAAGTAGCTGTGCTGGTATGAGCCAAACACAAAAGGACAACCCACAAAGTTGACCTATCTAGTGGAATTTCATTAATTACGCATTTTAAGAAGGAATATATGAAAAGGTAGTGTTTGCCGGTCAGCAACTGTCTAGCAGCTGGGAGGTTGTGAGTTCGGTTGTGAGTCATACCAGAGACTTAAACAAGAGCGCCACATGGCACTGATTTCTTGCCGCTGGTATCAGCACTAAAAACAATACCATCTGCATCCCCAAGTTTGAGTTTAATCATAGTTAGTTAGACTTGTTGAGATTTCATGTTTACAAGCTATTATTGGCAAAATCCTTCTTAGCTCCACCCACTCATGAATATCAATGAGATCAAACTTTGATTTTATATAGTGCAAGCATATGTACCACCTTCAACTGATTCCACCACAGCACTTTTTAACAAAACCGGGCGTATGGTTGTATTGACATTTAAAGGAATTCAAATTGAAGGAATACAATACAAAATTTAGCCCTACCTACTCAATAATATTCATGATGTCAGCACCAAAAACAATAGGGACCATGTACACCATGGGAATCTACATGTACACCATGGGGAATCTACATACCTAGTATGAGCTTAATGTTAGAATTGTTGAGCTTTCGTGTTTACAAGATAATATTGGCAAAATCCTTAGCTCCATATATATATGTATAGAATATCAATGAGATAAAATTTTATGTAGTGCAGTGCAAGCATAATGGACCTTCAAATGGATTCCATAACAGCAGGTTTAAACAAATTACACAGTTATCACAGTTAGGGTAAAAAATGCATTTCCATAAAGAACAAAATGCATAAGAGTGCATTTCCTGTGCATATATCCTCTGTTAACAAGAACATTTTGAATGGATATTGGCAAGAGTAAATGTGGATAATTGGCTGCAAAATCCTGCCTACTCATTAATATATTTATGATATCAGCACAGAAAACAATATGGACCATCAGGGGATATACGTACCAAGTATGAGATTAATTTACAGTAATGAGATACCATGTTTACAAGAAGTGTCACATGTATACATTACATTCACACAAACGCCATCATGACCGCAGTTTCCTTTTGCCTTCACTTGTATGAAGCTCATATGTGGCATATTGATGGTTTCAAGCAATATTTTTTCTTTCCTTAGCAAATATATGTCTAAATATTATATAGTTTTCATGGTCAACAACATTCAGGCAATTGTCATTCCCACTGGTCCTAAAATTCAAAATCCAAGCTTTTCTAAAAATCATATTTTTTAAATACCACAATGAGATGGAGACTTGAGGATGTGACAAAGTAACCTCCACAACCAATTGGTGGCTAATGTAAACATCAGAGGTTGTTAAAGGATGGTACTGTGTTAATATTGCTAGTAAATGACCCACAGATGACCTTTGACATAACATCTAGGAGGAACATGGTATACTCTAGCAATGATTATGATATTGAGCAACTTTGATCCCTTATCCAGTATGTCTGGAGAAGGGATTTGGACCTTTGACCACAACTTTTTAACATTCCCAGAACAGGCACATCGATATATCATAAGTTACAAGAAAATGAATTAACCGAGCAGACGGATAGATGCCGTCAATTGCATATGCTCCTACCAGCATGCTGGTATGAGCCAAAAATGGTTATTCATGGCAAAAATAAGAAGAAAAAAACTTTAGTATTTATGTACATTTTCAATTATATTTAAGGCAACCTAAGATATTAGTATAATAATCTCATCAAAAGTACTACAAATGCTAGTAATATGAAAAATATAGATTTTGATACAGAAGCATACCAATACATGCAAAGATAGTGTATACAATGTATGTTAAAACAGAATATTTACAATGACTGAATAAAGGAAAGTTAAAATGTTGAAAGAAATCCATTTATATCTTACGTGCAGCTTCAGTTTAATCATATTGTAAAACTAAAATAACACAGTATGTACCAAGGATCAAGGTGACTACATAATATATATATATATATACAAAGTTTACTCATGTTTGTTAAGCATAAGGGTTTTGCTGTGAGCGAGTTATTATTCAACTAAGAGATACTATGTCATATGCATGCATGCTAGTGGCGGATCCAGGGGGCGATCGCCCACCCTAGAATTTTCAGAATAAAGGTAGTTCAGCACTATTTTTTGTCAAAAGTGTCGAAAATTGAATGTTTTTCCCCTAGACTACTAATTCCCCCCCTAAATTTCCCTTCTGGATCCGCCACAGCATGTCATGATACTGCTTTTGGTAAGGAATAAAAAATAGCTAAATCAATGCAGTGCATTGAGTGGTTCCTTGCTGTTGCTGAAATTGTTCATTTTATTTCCTTGAAAAAAATGGGCGATTGGATATATGCCTACATATTGCAAATTGAAGATTTTAAACTGACATCACAATATATTATATTCATGATATAAGCACCAATATGAAAAGGGTTCTTCTGCTCACTATATGCATCTACATAGTACCTATGATGAACATGTTATTCCTTTATCTATTTACTGCATTACCCAGGCTAAGTTTTGCAAATTAATCCCCTCATTAATATGCAACTATATCAAATTTAACATACTATTATCACCTAATTAGTATTATCACCCAACAACATCACACTAAGTCTCAGACCAATGGGACTGTGGTTGTTAAAATTGGCGAAATCCTTCTGAGCTCCGCCCACTCATGAATATTAATGTGATCAAATTTTCTATAGTGCAAGCATATGTACCACCTTTAACTGATTCCATCACATCAAGTTTGAACAAAATTGGGCTTCCGCCTACTCATTAATATTCATGACATCACCACCAAACAATAGGGTTCATCTACTCACTATATTGCACCTACATAGTAATTATGATGAACATTATCAAGTTATCACGGTCCCAAGATAATATTGGCGAAATCCTTCTTAGCACTGCCCACACATGAATATTAATGAGATTAAATTTTCTACAGTGCAAGCATATGTACCACCTTCAACTGATTCCTTCACAGCAAGTTTGAACAAAATCGGGCTTACGGTTGCAGAGTTGACATTTGAAGGAATTTACATTAAGCCCTGCCTATTCATGACATTAGCCACCCAAAAATAGGGTTTATCTACTCACTATATTGCATCTACATAGTGATTATGATGAACATTCCCTTATCAAGATAGAGCGTTCCCAAGCTAAGGCGTCACATACGCACACATGCCACCCTGAATGCATAGGTTCTTTCAGCAAGGAACCAAATAGTTAAATATTTTGTTTGAATTGTAAGAAGTTATGTATTTTCGAGATTCCTCCTGATGGCTCTGTAAACAAGAAAAATAATTATATTGTAACTGATAAAGTATAATGATCTCATCAAAAGTGTTCTACATCACTACAAACACTCGTAATATGAAAATACATTTTGGTATATAAGCACGCCAATACATGCAAAGATAGTGTATATACAATGTTTGTTAAAACAATATTTACAATGACGGAATAAAGGAAAGTTAAAATGTTGAAAGAAACCCATTTATATCTTACGTGCAGCTTCAGTTACATTTTGGCTTTGTGAGGCTTTGGCACACAATTGGTTTGAAACGGCAGTTTTTTATTACAAAGAATAAGATACAACAAGTTTAATCATATTGTAAAACTAAATAAAACTACAAATTATGGCAAGGATCAAGGTTATGTACAAATGCTGATTCAAGGTAGTCTTTCCATGTTAAATTGTTTTCAAGGTACAGCTAGTGGTGTTTACAAGGACTTCGATATTTGACATTTGTGACCTTGGAACACACCAGAAAAAAAAGTTTAAATGTATGTTAAAACAATATTTACAATGACGGAATAAAGGAAAGTTAAAATATTGAAAGAAACCCATTTATATCTTAAGTGCAGCTTCAGTTACATTTTGGCAATGTGAGGCTTAGGCACACAATTGGTTTGAAAAAGAGATTAAGTTTAATCATATTGTAAAACTAAAATAACACACTATGGCAAAGGATCAAGGTGACTACATAATATGTAATATACAAAGTTTACTCATGCTTGTTAAGAATAAGGGTTTTGCTGTGAGTGAGTTATCAGTCAATTAGGAGATCCATGGAATTTGTAAAAGTGATTGCCCACTAATAATCTATACATAAAAAAGAATGGGTTCACTGTACCCCATAAAGGGAAACTACACACCAACCAAGTTCCTCCATGTATGCTGTCTTGAGATACTATGTTTACAAGGCAGGTATATTATCAGAGACATACATGCATGCCATCATGATACTGCTTTTGGAGAAAAAAATATATTGTTTGAATTGTAAGAAGTTCTATATTTTCAAGATTCCTGCTGATGGCTCTGTAAACAAGAAGGAATACATGTGGGGAAAATAATAATATTGTAACTGATAAAGTTTAATGATCTCATCAAAGTGTTCTACATCACTAGTATTGAAAAATATATATTTTGGTATATAAGCACACCAATATATGTATATATATACAATGTATGTTAAAACAATATTTACAATGACTGAATAAAGGGAAGTTAAAATGTTTAAAGAAACCCATTTATATCTTACGTGCAGCTTCAGTTACATTTTGGCTTTGTGAGGCTTTGGCACACAATTGGTTTGAAACGGCAGTTTTTTATTACAAAGAATAAGATACAACAAGTTTAATCATATTGTAAAACTAAATAAAACTACAAATTATGGCAAGGATCAAGGTTATGTACAAATGCTGATTCAAGGTAGTCTTTCCATGTTAAATTGTTTTCAAGGTACAGCTAGTGGTGTTTACAAGGACTTCGATATTTGACATTTGTGACCTTGGAACACACCAGAAAAAAAAGTTTAAATATTTTGCCAATTATCATAATTGAAGGGAAATTATGTAGTTCACACTGTTTTCATTGTTTGACTATAGACCATTAAAAACAGCATCATACAAGCTAATCTTCCAGGTTATGGGATGTGCATTTTTATCATTTGACTAATGCCAAAGTCATAATGGATCATATACTCGTTAATGAGAACTTACATACGGAGTATGAACATCAAATTAATGTCGCTGCTTCTAGTTTTTACATCGATTTCCAGGATTTGTTGGATTGTTCCGCTCACCTGATTAATGACGGCGGCACAAACAATATGATCAAATACTCACTTTGATAATTTATAACATGTGATCAATTTGAATACATATGTAATAAAGTATGCTAACCGAAATGCTCAATTGGAAGGGATTCCTTGCTTTACATCATATTTATTTTCAATGTTCATTTACATATTTACACTGTCACTCATGAAAGCACCCTTTGTATGTCCTCCCTATTTGTTCCAAACCAGAATAAGTCTGGTATGGATACCAGAATAAGTCTGGTATGGTATATTTATGTTCTTGAATGTAGCAACTGCAGACCCAATTGCCAAAGCATTTTGACATCACATACCACTTTTTGTGTTGTGTATCCTAAATTTCATCATACCCTCTTATGCTCCATTCCCCTACGCCTCGTACAGTACAAGGTATTAGCTGAGAGTTATTTGGCAGCCAGTGGATGTACACCACCTAATTTGACACCAGCCTGTATCCATTTCAGTTGTAATAAGGAAACTGAATTACATGCAGCAACACATGAAATATTAATAGAATTCATATGCTAACCAGAATGGTGATGACTATTCTGAAACTTTATTTCTTATCATGCAGTGTGTTGTTATACTGCATGAGTTATTCTACCAGCCATAAAAATTGGATAGGTTCACTGATACCAGAATGCTGAAACAGTATGCCCACCATGTAGGGCTACTTTTTCACGGTTGCAAAGACAAATCATTAATGGTGCTAGTCTAAAGGTGTTTCCTTATAAAAAGTATCTTCAAATACTTAACTAAAATAATGAACTAACAATTTGGACTACAGCTTGTCCTTTCCTTCCCACAACGGTAATCTTGGAACATTTTCAAAACAAACCACTATTTTCGGGACGACAATGTTATGATTCAAAAATTGATTAGGTGATATCTGAGCAACAAAACTAGTGTTGGAGGAATTAAGTACATCATTAGTATTATGAGAGACCGAACTGACATTAAAAGCTAAAAGGCACATTGCCACCAAAATGAAATCCTTGTTACCTAAACTAGTCCCTTAAATTTGCCTATCATGGATGTGTGGATGTCGATTTATAAATTTTAGGTAGTAAATTACAGTTTTACAACACTACATTTTAAAGGGACATGCAGGGTTTGGTCAATGCAGTATTTCATTTGAAAAAAAGAGCAACATTCATTTGTATAAATTCATTTGTATGAAATATTGGTCATTGCCATTAAAAAATTCAATCAAATTTTACCAATTTTCTTAAATATTTTACCCAAAAGAGAGCAAAATGATAATTATTGAAAGTTTCATGCATTGTGTATGTCAAACATGTGTCGGTCCTGTTTTTAGAAACTATCAACAGATGCAAAACGTGTTAAACACCCTTAAATACCAAACCCTACACAGCCTCCTTTGGCAAGAAATAAAACAATTACATCAATGATACAGTAGATCAGTTAGGAAAGTTTTTTGAAGAACCAGCTATCAAAAACTCTTGTTACAAAAATACAAAACATAACTGTTTTCATGCAGTTCATGCACCTGTGAAGACCTAGAAATGACCATTGACCTCCATGTCTTATACAATTCAGTAACTGATAAATGTCACCAAATTTATCCACAATCAAAAGTCCCTAGCAGAAAAATATTGACCTATTTTCATGATTTGACCTCTGGTGACCTCAGAAGACATTTGACATCTGCTTCATGTACAACTTTTTCTTCAATAACTGGTGACTTTCACCAACATTGGTTCAAGATTACCTTAATCATTTGTCCCTGTTCACCATATAATCACTACATCATGGTTGTTAGTGTAGCTAAATTTGGAGAAAATCATATTAAAATACCTAAGAGGAGAATTTTTTATCACTGGTGACCTCAAATGACTGTTGAACTACTTTTTATACACATTTAAGAAATTTAACATCAGTCTCCAAAACCGGATCAACATGAACTAATATCTGACAAATGGTCTCAAAGTAATTAACATTTCAAATTAGATTCATTGCATAAAAAATATAAGAGCAATAATTGATGGTCTCATATAATGTGTGAGTATGAACATCTCTGGTACACTGTGAAATACCATTCAATGCTGACCAACCTTGCAATTTACATTATGGAATATTGATATGAATGGTAGTCAGCAAGGTACGCCATCATCTCACGTTTAAACTCCTGAAAGGTATGATATTTTGTACTCAATTCTAGAAGATCTGAGCATGTGTGGGCAATGGGTCTACGCTGAGCACCAAAAGTGCCAACATAGGATACTGTGATGCCATTCAGCGGAAGATGAACAGAGGCTGTGACAAAAACTAGAAAATTTAAAAGGTCATCATGGCTCATTCCACGAATGAATTCTTGTAAATAGTAGAAGACCTTTTCTTCTTCGGGACGCAAATCCTCTGTAGTTTTCAGCGATGCAATGACTTTGGCCACTGTTGGTCTTTGCATATTCATTATATGATTGATATGATCCAGTGTCAGCTGCCGCCAAAAACTCTCATTTTGTCCGGATGGTATGCCCTGTTTTATGAGGGAGTAAAACCTGGAAGGAGATTTTACCATTGTTTCTTCAGCTATTGTGAGGATCTGGTCTCTAATCTCTTCTTTTCTTGGAATTTCCAAAAGACCATTCACTGAAAAAAATGTAGCTAGTCTGTCTTTTTGGGACACAGACAAAGAAGCAAAATCAAATAGTGCTTGCTTCAACAGACGCCTCTCACTCGGACTTACAAAAAGAAGAAAATCCTTCAGGAGATACTCTTGGTTTACGTCTCCATCAAACACTATGGCAATGATTGCAGACCTTGCAATTTGGCATGGGAGGGCCTCAGTCAAAGCTGCAGTGTGGGCTAGTACCCTCCCAATTGTAGTATACTTTGTGGATTCCTTCCGTATCCGGTAGAGTGGAATGGTTGGAACGGTCACACTCTCACCATGGAAAAATTCCTGTGTAACTTCATTCCAAAACAAAGTTAGCATTTCTTTGGTTAATCCACCAAAGTCATCACCACTTTCACCTTGAAAAGTTACTTTCAGTTTGTGCAGAGGCAAACTTTCATCACTGTAAATATTAAGGACATCTTCCAAAATATTTCCTCTGTTGACAGTGACGTGACGGTCTTCTAAGAGGCTCCTATGTAGCATAGTAAAAACTGTAAGAAATAAAAAATAATCTCTGATGTTTTGTTCATGATGTTCCCAAATTCAACTATAAAAGTAAATCTGGTATAATATTCAGACTACTTTGATGGCATATTTTTTTTCTTAACTTGCCGAAATAGGAGCGGGACAGTAATTCACCGCTCAATATTTTGACAAAAAGCATATGCAACAATGTATTCTTGGGAGCCATTTTCATTGCTCAGTGACATATTTTTTTATTCCTTGCCGAAGGCGAAAGGAATCTATGCAGTCATGATGGCGTGTGTGCGTGTGTGTGTGTGACTGATTGTAAACACGAGATCTCTATAAGGTAACATTATACTATTCTCATACTTGGTATGTTGATTACCCATAATGAGTTCTGTGTGCTTATTGTTTAGGGGACTGGTCAAAGAGTGAAAACCTTATAAACACGATAACTTGACAGGGTGAATATATAGATCAAGTTCATACTTGGTAGATAGGTTCCCCATATTGAGTTCTAGGACCCGAGGTCAAAGGTCATATGAGGTCAACAGAGGTTAAATTACAAACATTTTTTGTATACACAATAACTTAGTAGAGTTAACTTGAATCAACTTCATACTTGGTAGATACATTCTTTATAGTAAGTAGAACAGCTCTGTTGTGTGTAGTGCTGATGTCACAAATATTAATGAGTAGGCGGGGCTTAAAGTTAATTCCTTCAAACTTCGATATCTCAACATTCGTATGCCCGATTTTGTTCAAATTTGGTGTGAAGGTAACAGTCGAAGGTGGGACATATTCTCACACTATATATAATTTGACCTCATTGATATGCATGAGTGGGCAGAGCTAAGATGGATTTCACCAATATAGCTTGTAAACACAAAATATCAATAAGTCTAACTTTGTTTAAGCTCATACTAGGTATGTAGATCCTCCATGGTGGGTACATGATCCTTATTGTTGTTAGTGCTGATGGCATGAATATTAATGAGTCAAATGGTATTATCTCTGCAACCGTAAGCCCGATTTTGTTCAAACTTGCTGTGAATCCCTGTGATAGAATCAGTTGAAGGTGGTACATAGGGTTGCACAATATAAAATTTGATCTCATTGATATTCATGAGTGGGATGAGCTAAGAAGGATTTTGCCAATATTAGCTTGTAAACCTGAAATTTCAATAAGTCTAACTTTAATTAAGCTCATACTCGGTATGTATAGATCCCCCATAATGGGTACATGGTCACTGTTGTTTTTGGTGCTGATGTCATGAATATTAATTAGTAGGCGGGCTTAATGTAAAATTCGTCAAATGTCAATATTGTCTCTGCAACTGTAAGCCCAATTTTGTTCAAACTTGTTGCGATAGAATCAGTTAATAGTGGTACATATGCTTGCACTATATAAAAGTGGATCTCGTTGATATTCATGAGTGGGCAGAGCTATGAAAGATTTCGCCAATGTTAGCTTGGGACCGAGATAACTTGATAAGGGAATGACCAATGTTCATCATACTCACTATGTAGATGCAATTTTGGCAATAACATAAATTCCTTCAAACTTCATTCTATGCAATCAATTTTGTTCAAAGTTGATGTTACGGTAAGATGGTGGGACACATGCTCACACTTCTTAGATCTCAGTATTGTGAGATAATTGGTAAAGTTTACTGTGTGATGATAAAACCTAGAACAGACTTTGGTCACCTACAAAATTTTATTCATACTCATATGGGGGGGGGGGGCTGTTGTACTAAATATTTCACATATAACTACCTAAAATTACATCTGCCAGTGGCAAGGAATCACAGTGCCATGTGGCGCTCTTGTTTATTGATAATGTGCAAAGATCAAAAATTGAAGATTTGTCTTAAACTTTGTCCTGTCATGTTGCAAAACTCCACCAATTACATGGTTCCTACAAGCATGTTGTGCTCATATATCATGTTTACAAGCAATTAGCATCCCATCAAGACATACCTACAAACCAACAAACAGTGATATGCAGAGCAGGGTTTGTCCCATCTAATTTTTGGGGGGATTGTAGGCTAACATACACACCAACATATCATATATATATGGTCATACAGGTTTCAGTATTTGACCCTGTTGACCTCAGATGACCTTTGATCTCCAACAAAGGAATCAACTACTCACTGAGGGCAACCTATATACCATGTATGAGTACAGAGCTCATTACATTTTTTCTTATTCTGAAGACCAAAAATTAGTATTTTGCACCAAAAATTCTTACTTTTAAAAAATCACTTTACACTCTTATGACATAAAGGCCACCGCACACGAATTAAATGGACCTGGGAGACTTGGGGGGTAAAACATGAACTTCTTTGCCAAATTTGATATGAACTGGTATTTTTAGTTCCAATAAAGCTATAAAAGGGTACATTCTTAAAACAAAAATGGACTTTCTGGTGAAAATTGAAAGTGTGCTGGTTTAACGTCATGGCAAATATAACATGAAAAGGGGAAATCTTCTTCGTCAAATTGGGTTTGCCTCTGTCCACTTAGCCGATGTAATGAAATCATCAACAGTCTTAAAATCTATGACACCCTTACATTTAGCCAGTAAATCTAATAAATATTAGGTGATGAGATCTGCAACTATGTGGATTGCCCTCTTGTTTCTAACGTTTGAAGACGAAACCATCAGAAGCAAATTTTTAGCAGGCATTTACCAATTGTAGCTCACAAAATAATGCAACAAGAAAAATAAGTATTTGCCTAAAGTAACATGTGATAAAACCTTTGCACATTAATTCCTGTAATTCACCTAACATGTAATATCTTACATGATTGAAAAGTTACCCAATTAAAACATATGTTTTTTTTTTTAAATGTATCAGTTACGCTAACAGAGTGTAAACCATTTCATATATTTCACACTGTAAAGGATTATATTAACATATTTTTTGTGTCAGCATATGTAATGTCTCCCTGATTGCCCCTTTAAGTGAATGACCATGTAATTGACATTATATATACCTTCTTTGACTTCTGTGGCTATTTCATCTGACGTAGGTACTGTTTCTTCTTCAACTGCAATGATAACCAGATGTTGTCGTTGGAAATTGTTGTTGTACTCACTTATAAGATATTGGATTTACATGCTGTGAAAACACTGATTAGCAGTAGGTTGCAACTTTTTATTTCCGTGTTGTCTGCCTATACAGCAGGTTTTCTACATAGATTATGTGAGGATCAATACACTGCCAGCACAGCACTGACATAGCTATAATGACATTTTATTAACATCAATGATGGTAAACATGGTAGTAGGAAAACCTACATTGGTCTGGTGCTAACCTAGATGTTGGTAGTCTATACACTTTGAAAGAAATATTATAGGAATTCTCAAGTTGGTATCCTCCACATTCATAACATAATAAAAGAATTTTAAGTAAAGATAATAATTAACTGCCCTGTTTTGAAGGTGAAAATGTCCTTAAATATAATAACGGTTGTCTGATGGTCCAAAAAATTAAAAAAAGAGACCAGAAAATGAAGACATTTTGTGATTCCTTGTCAATGAAATGAATTATTTTATTTTTTTAATATCTATTAACATTTACTCACAAATATGATACCACATGTAGTTAATACAAAGTGCCAGGGAGTTAATTTAGTGGACTGAAAATATTTTTTTATGTTTTTAGTGGCATAATGACTGCTATACAATTGCATTCACATAGTATAACAAATCTTTAGTATAAATACTAAATATAACAGCATTCATCTACTCATTATGGTAAACCTATGTATCAAATATGAGCTTCATCCAAGTTTCATCCATTGAGTTAGGCTGATTACAAGGTTTTCATGACCCAACATTCATGCACCACATTGGCGGGTAAGAAGGGTTATGTGTCATGCTGCCTCAATGTGGTGTATTTGCAACAGAATGTAGCAATTTGCAACAATATTTGCTTAATCATTAAAAAAAGGCATTAAAACTTACGATCAAAATGCAAATCAAAAGTTTGCAGGTCATCATCATCATCGTCATCTCCATCCAATGGATCTAAAACCAGAAAAAGAAATTTTGTGATTTCTTGCAAAATATGATTGACTTCCAACCTTCTCAATTCAGGTAATCTGACTACGTAACACTCTGATCACTGCATGACCTAGATGAAAATGTTTGTCCCCAAGTTTATTTGCCTTGGACATCAGACAATGGAAAAAATTAAGATATAATACATTGACATAAGTATTTAATTGAATGAAGCCACCATAAAAACTATAAACACAGTCAGTTCTAGACTGTGAAAGCGGTGAGGGGGAAAGTACTAATCTAAACTTAGTTTAAATGAACTGATGAAGCAAAGGAGATTTTTAAAATGCAAACCTGTGTAAAACCTACTTATTTATATAACTTACTTGATACAATGCTTGGTGCGGCAGATGGAATGGTAGTTGGGGTCGTAATAACTGCTGGGTGAGGGGTTGTTGCAGTAGGCCTAACGCTTTCAGTTGCAGCACGGCTAGAAGCACTTGTAGATGGTGACGATGGTTCAATGTCTATAAGAGATATATTTATAAAAATATCAGTATTGACTATTCCTTGCCATGTGAAGTGATTGTAAGTTTGCTTGGTTAAATTATGGTGTCAATATGAGATTCACTCAAGTTGACTTTTCCGTATTTGACACCTGTTGTAATTAAATGACCTTTGACCTATAATAACTCATTATTGTCAAATCACACACCAAGTATGAGATCAAGTGGCAATAGTTAGCCTGGTTACAAAGTTTTAATTATTTGACCCTTGTTGACCTCAGGTGGCCATTGACTTAACAAAATCAGTCAAATTAATCTAGTATGGACAACCCACATACTAGCGTTTGCACTGGGTACCCAAGTATCCGGGTACCTGACAATGTGTTACCCAGTTCCAAAATTGCTACCTACCATGATCTTAAACATATATCCAAAATATGATAAGAAAGTTTTAACATTTTTAAGGGTTTCCCATGCAGGACTGATTTTTTAAATTATTTTACGATGAAATATATATCCGTATAACAACTAATCTTATTGTTTGTATGTTAGGCACTCACTTCTGCTCAACTTTTTCAGTCATTTGCAACATATTTATTTAAAAATGTGCATTTTCAATTTTGAAATGGGTCAGTCGCATACCAGGGTACCCTACGTGTAGAATATCGGGTACCCACTACTGAGGTAGCCTGGTTACAAGTTTTCAGTGTTTGACCCCTGTTGACCTCAAATGACCACGGACCTATGACAAAATCAATAAGGTTCTCATCTACCCACTATGGGCAACACACATACCACGTATGGGATTAATTAATCCAAGATGACAAACATGAGTTAACTTGTTTAAAAGGTATTCAGCATTTTACATGTTGACCTCTAACAATCAATTGGGTTCATCTACTCACTATAGGCAACCAATATAAGAAGTTTGGTATTTGTCCAATATGGCATAGCTGAGATAACATGGTTACAAGATGGAGAGGGGGTGGGGGGGGAGGGGGGCATCCATATACATAAATATACACATGCTAGCAGATTGACCTTACATCCCAAGACCTTAGTCAACCTACATACTAAATATGAAGTTAATCCCAGTTTGTACTAATGGGATAACCTGAACCTGGTAACCAGGTTTTCAATGTTTGACCCATGCTGACCTCAAACTATTCTTGACAACTTGCAAAATCAATCAATCTATATACTAAATAATGAGATTCATAAATGTTTACCAGATTGAGTTAGCTTTGTTACAAGGTGTTCAGTGGTTGACCCCTGTTGACCTCAGATGACATTGACGACAGAGAGAATGAATGAGTGAATGATAGATAGGTAGATAGATAGACACATTGCTATGGCATAAGCTCCATTGGCAAAGCCAATTGAGCAAAAAATCATCCCTATTACATTATTTCAGTGCTCATGCTCAAATTGTGCGTTTACCTTGATAAACTACTCATTTATAAAGGAAACGAAATTAACTTCTCATTGCAAGCTTGTGTCTAGCAAAACACATTTCATATGACTTACTTGATACATGTTGTACTGCAGATGGAATGGTTGACTGGCTAGTATAACTGCTGGTTGAGAGGTTGTTGTAGTTGGTCTTACACTTTCAGTATTACTCGAAACACTTGTAGATGATGATGAAGCAATGTCTGTAGAGATATTATTCAAATATCAACATTGGTTATTCCAGTTTCTGCAGTATTAATTTATATTTGGATACTGTTTCTTTTCTTTTTTTCTTGGGGAGCCTGGATTCATTATCATATTGCTCAATTGAGTGCACACCAGAAAGCCGCTATTCTAATAAGTAATTTCCATTACTTATTGAAAGAATAGTCTATATAGTTTATATCGAAACTTTCAACTTAGTTCAAATGTGGAACCGTAAAGCTTGCATTCTTGCACGAGAAAGGCAGAACAAATTATGTCATGGCACAGTATATTGAAAATAAGAGGTTACTTTATTACATTGTTTTATTTAGTTGTCTGAATTTTGTTAGGGTCAAGAGGCTCCAATTAGTGATTCGCCTTACACAGGCTGTGGCTCCTGTCCTGTTTCTTATGTTCCTTCAATGTATAGCACACTGGTTCTCTATTTTTGATATTCATCACTTTCACTATGGATGAAAAGAAATTATTTTAATTCTGAAGGACTGTGCTTTTATGGTTATTTTACGAACCAGTCACATGGTATGATTAAACAGTCAGTTTCCAGATAATTGGTATGATAAAATTGATGTACCGGTATTGTTAAATAGAGGTTCACTATTAAATCATCAGTACAGATGATTTTCTAACAATTTGATGCCCTGCTACTCTCTGTTTATATCTTATGCTAGATTACGAATGGTTATGGCTGTTTAAAATATACACTTATCTGTGAGAATTAATTGAAACTGAACATTTTTTTAGAACAATTAAGTTCTCATAACAGCAATCGTTTGACTAATTATCATTTTAAAGGAGAGAAACCATGTAATGATTAAGCCAGACCAGTACGGTTGCAACAAGATTAAAACGAAGAAAAATTATTATGTATTATACACAAGGTTTGTGTACAAGTTACACGAAAAGTGAATATGAAAATGTGTACAAGGTCAATCGGTCGGTTAAATGTATTTGTTATGTTTTATTTATAAAGTTATCAAAGATATTTCATCCTTATTAAATATTTAAATGCTCCACTTGTTGGGTTTGCCTTGACACACTGGTCATTTATGAAAGAAAACAATAATTAACTTCACATTGCAAGCTTGTATCTTGCAAAACATATTTGATATGATACATGTTGTACTGCAGATGGAATGGTTGACTGGCTAGTAGTCACTGTCAGTGCAGTAGTAACTGCTGGGTGAGAGGTTGTTGTAGTTGGTCTTACACTTTCAGTATGACTCGAAACACTGGTAGATGATGATGCAGCAATGTCTGTAAGAGACAGTACTTATTATACTTAGGCTGACACCATTGAAGAAATCAGCTGGAAAAACTAGCAATGTGATTCCTTTATGGAGTACTACATTTTCAATAGAAGTGGTTTTTCTTTTTGAATTTTGTTAATTATGTATGTACAGCCCACATGATAAGTGCATCTTTGCATTCAATAACCTAGATTGTAATTATCATATGGCATAAAGTTATGCAATGGGTCATAAGGGCACACGGCTATAAGACAATGATCATTGTATTACACTGGCCTCAGTTTTACATTGCTACATTGGCCTTTATTTTGCCAAAACTTTCCATCATTTATAACTGGATGGATTATCTTGCATTTCTTAATAAATGAAAATGCAAAATAGAATAGAATAGACAATAGTGTACATTTGGTATAGCGCTGGTGTTCGTCTAAATGTGCTAATGGTGCAGTGCCAAATATAACCATCTATTGTCATTCCACAACCGTTCTCAAGTCCCCGTGTACTAGGCATGATGAGTTGCCACAAAGGGCGCTAAATCATTTTACAGATCAGACACATATTCTCCTATTCCATTATTAATATGCTGAGCACCAAGCGAGATGGCAGTAGGTTCCATTTTGTATTTGGTATGACTCAGATTGGAGTCAAACTTCCAGCTGATATGCAGATGCTCTAACCACTAGGCTAACCAACGAGTCATTAAAATGGAGATTTTTAAGAAAAAGGAAAAAGTTAGTCGTCATAAAAACAAACATGATTCACTTGGCATAGGTGTTGATACACAAATACAAGCCCTATCGCTTAACCAGTTTTGACCGGTTTTAACCAGGTTTTAACCGTTTTATGGTAAAAACTGTTTTTGACCAAGTGCTTAGAGATCAACCATGTAAGGTTCACCTACTTACTATATGGCCAACCAACATACCAAGTATGAGATCAATCCAAGTTGATATTGCTGATTTATAATAGTTTGAAGGTTTTCAGTATTTAATCTAGTTTGACCTCAAATTAACATTTGACCTCTATCATAATCAATAGGTTTAAAATGTGTTATTCAAACTGGGGCTGCGACCATTTTTATGGTCGCCAATATTCCGATATTTTTTTTAAGAAAACGGCGACTGGGCTTCCGATTTCCATTTTTTTTGGCGCGTGCTGCATCAACATACAAATGACTGATCTGTAGGGCGATTCGCATACCCCCCACCCCCCACACACACGGGGTTGCCTTTTAGAACATAAATTTAAAATATGTCACAATTTTGCATTTAAGCACTATTAATTATGTAAACAAATCTTAATTAGGGAGCATCCCCTCCTCTTAAATTAAATCCCTACCATGGGTCTGCCGCTGGAGGGTCGCAAAGATGACCAAGGTGGAAATTTGGGTCACCAAGCAAAAAAGTTGGAATACCACTGGTTTAAACTACTCACTAAGGCCAATCCACATACAGAATATGATATCAATCCAAGTTGGCACTGTTGAACTCAAACATTCATGACTTGTTTCAAATAAAACTATACTATAATACCTACCTTGCATAGAAGAATTTGGAGTTTGTGAAAAATTAAAACTAACAGTAGGCGTGCCTGATCCAGGTACCTGTCAAAAGATAAAGATGATGTGTTGTTTAGTTTAGGAAATATGCAAATTGCAATCATAAAAAGCCTATGCCCTATGGTTGGGTCATTTATAAGCGAAGCAATACTAACCACCAATTTATCATACAATGTGGCATAATCTACCTATGAGCATACTCATTGGTATTTAGTCTAACATCACAGCCTCAGATAGAGTTGCAACATGTGGGTTTACAGTCACACGATAGGTGGTGTCATCATTTTGTATCCATCTGATTTTTGACCATCACAGTGTAATGTACATCTTAACAGGGTAGGAAATAAATTTTAGCTGAGGAGGGCTATTTTGAGACTGATGGGGCTCAAAAACTGCTTTCACTACACTATATGTATGGACAAAATCACCCTCCTGGACATTTTTTGAGGGCTATTTTTTGGCTTAGGGGGGCTAATCGCCCTCGGCCCTCGCTTATTTCCTACCCTTACCCTGCATCTTAATAACAATTGTAATGAACAATTGCTCTTGCGTTTTCCTTTTAAAAAATGTGTTGTGCATGGGGATGCCGAAATCACAGTGAAAATGGATCACACAATCAGATATTACAGGAAAAATCTAGATGGCAATTAGTAAACCATCTTGGTTGAAAGCCATTAGGAGTCATTATCCTAACTTTAGCTTAACTATTAGCCTAGC